>MVGT01004159.1:92804-176525 GCA_002174775.1 Macleaya cordata | reverse complement strand
CTTGGCTGCCGTATAATTGGACCTCCAAATATGGATGAGACACCTCCCGAGATCATGGGGAATCCTAAATACTATCTATGGTTTAAGGTAAAGTACATAATAATAGTTTCATATATTTATTAATATATATTGTATTCAAGTGCTAACATATTTTGATTTGGATTGTTACTTGATAGGATTGCATTGGCGCTATTGATGGAACACATATCAGTGCATGGGCACTTGCCTCTAAACAAACCCCATATCGAGGTAGAAAAGTTCAAGTGACACAAAACATAATGTGTGCATGTTCATTTGACATGCTATTCACATTTGTTTACACGGGATGGGAAGGAACAGCTAATGACTCAAGAATTTTATTCGATGCTATTGCTAAAGAAGACAATGAGTTCCCTTTGCCTAAAGAAGGTATAAAGTACAACTTTAATTATGAAAGTTATTTTTACTAATAAGATATATTATCATAATTTGAATGGATTAAAATTATTAGATGCATTGTCCACAGGAAAATATTACGTTGTCGACTCTGGTTATACAAATATGCCTGGGTTTCTCTCACCCTATCGTGGAGAACGTTATCACTTGCGCGATTACAGAGGAAGAGGCAGACAACCAAAGGGTCCGATGGAATTATTTAACTATAGGCACTCATCACTACGCAATGTTATTGAGCGTTATTTTGGAATGCTTAAGGCTCGGTTTCCCATACTAAAATTAATGCCTAATTATCCAGTTAGAAGGCAGAGACACATTCCCGTTGCTTGTTGCACATTGCACAATTTTATCAGAATGGAATCAAGGGGTGATGAGTTCTTTAATTAATACCAGGCTGAGGATCTTGTTGTGGTAGATGAAGAAAGTTCGGGAGTGAGGCAAGAAAGGGTAGACATGGATATGGGTGAGGGAAATATTAGTCAAATGAATGAAACTAGAGATCAAATTGCTGGGGCAATGTGGCTTGGCTATATTCGTAATTAGTCCAGTCTTAGGACCTGCTTAACTAGTTGGTAGCATATCAAATATATATTGATAACTTTGATATGGAAGATGATTATTATATATTTATAATATTCATTATTAGTGTGAGAATTTATAATTTATGTTTGTGGGTCTAGATGGAGAATAAATGGTCTAAATTGAAGAATAAATGGTCTAGCTTGAAAAATAAAAGATCTAGACATAAAAAACTAAGAGGGCATTTTTGGAAGATTTTGGGTGTAATTTATCTAAACTAGGGTGTTTCTTATGTAGTTTACTAAAAAAAAAAGCCTTCTAGTTTTTAATTTTGAAAATAGTTTTAAAATACTGTACCAAACAGGTGTTTTGAGTTTTCAAAATTTAAAAACAATTTTCAGATTTGATACCAAACACTTTTTATGATTTTAAAAATTCAAAAAATACAATCCTGGTTTCTAATCATTTTTCATTTTCAAAAATTAGTTTTTGAATTGCGAACCAAACGGGCCCTAACTTTTTTAATCCATTTAGTACAAAAGATAAGACTGAAATACGCTTTTTAAATCCGTTTAGTCCTTTTTAAACTTTTATAAATCTATTTAGTCAATTCCTTCCTTTTTAATGTTCATTTTTTACCTTTATTATATTTCTCAATCACCATTTTGTCTTTTTCAAATTTGTACAGTTGTATGAGAGAGAAATGTAGTTATCTTTTTCGTTTTAAACTTTAAAATGTTATATCTCTTCAACTAAAATTCGAATTTTGACAAAATTCATATATTTGGAAAGCACTTTTTGAGATCTTTGAAACTAGACCAGTCAAGAATGGTTTTTGAAAAAAAAATTCACGAAATTTATTCATGCAAAAATGTTTTCGCATATGAGTTTATGCAAAAATGTTTTCACATAGATCTACAAAAATATTTATGCACATGCTAAATCATTATGTGAAACATTTTTGCATAGATCTATGCTAAATCATCTGTGAAACATGATTTTGCATAGTTCTTGCAAAAATATTTTGGCATAAATCTATGCAAAAAGTTTTTTGCATGAATTTTATGCAAAAACTTCATGCAAAAACGTTTTTGCATAAATCCATGCAAAAACATTTTTGCATATATCCATGTTAAATTTTTTCTTCTTCTCTCTCCTATCTCTTCTATTTTTTTTCCTCTTCTTTCTCTTTCTTTTCTTTTCTCTCTCTCACTCTTTCACGTCCCTCTCTTCTCTCTCTATCCTCTCTTTTCCTTCTTTTCTTTCCTTTCCCTTTCTCTTTTTTTCCTAATCAGATCTTTCTCCATTCTCTCTTATTCTCTTCTCTCTATCTTTTATATTTCCCCTCTTCTATATCCCGATCTCTTTCGGTGGTGATGGTAGAAACTATATGTCTCTCTTTCTCTCTCATCATCATCAAGATCTTTTGTTGACTGGTGAGTGATCGATCAATCGAAGCAAAAGAAACAAGTGAAGATCGAAAGCAGCAAAGCTTATTAATGTAGAGAGTGAAACAGAGATTCTTATTCGGTCAAAATTTGATTTCCATAACTAATTAGTTAAAGGGCAAATATGTCTAAATTTTATTTTTGGACTAAATACACTAATATAAAATTTGGTGGACTAAATAGATTTGAAAGGTCCTCTTGGGCCTGAAAGGTCCCTTTGGGTTTGTCAATGTTCATAGCAAGACAATGAACTCAAATGTAAGTCATTGATTGAGTTAGAGTTAGGTTGTATCCTTCGTGCAAACTCACACTTCATCAAAGATCGAAGAGAAAGTACGCCATCTGACTTAACTTACCACCGGAACTCACCACACATTGGTAAGTTATCATGTTCATCATTCATAGGTGGTTAGAATGCATTAGGACTTAGCCACATAAGCTAGGATGAAATTAGAACCCATTTAGACATCTTTTAAAGACTATTCTGGCTTATGGGCAGAGTGGTATTGATACCCTCTGAAGGTGGTATCGATACTGACCTAGCCTATAAGTCAGCTAGGTCAGCATCGATACTCACCTGTCTGGGGTTAGTATCGATACTACACTGCCCGTATGGATACCAACCTTAGACAGTATCGATACCAAGGCCAGTTCGCAAAACACCGGAGTATCGATACTGACCTCAGTAGGTGAGCTCAGTATCGATACCCTCTGGAAGTGTATCGATACCCTTCTTCTGGGTTTGTGTGTTGCGCAAATTTTGGACCCAGAGCATCATGCCCTTTTGGTCTTTTGACCCAAATAACTTTAGGTTTTGTTCCTTCTTTTTATATAGAAGAGAAGCAAACCATTTTAGGAATGCATCTAGAGAGAAGAAGAGAGTTAGAGCTTAGAATGGAGAAACCATTGTAGGCATCTTCTCCAACTAGCTAGGGCTTCAAGATCTTGAGAGAGATTGAGCTAGCTTCTTCTTGAGAGTTGATTTGTTCTACTCTCATAGGACTTTTTTTTATTTTAGCTAGATATTGCATATCATTCTAGCATGAGAGTCATAGAGTGTTGAAGAAACACCTAAATCTTCAAACACCATTACAGTCACCGGTGGAGTTCCGGTGAGTTCGTCGGTGGAGTTCTGGCGAGGTGCAGGCTCGTGGATTCGAGCATACAAGTGCGAGGCTTGGTGGATTCTGGGTTGGAAGCGTACAAGAAGCTTGAGGATTCGAGGTAATAAGTGTGGGGCTTGGTGGATTCCGAGTTGGAGACGCACACACCATTGAAGAAGAGATTCTTGGATTCAGGTCATGGAGAAAGACCAGTCGAGTTTGCATGAGGGAGTCATGTTGTCGATGTGAACGGTTGTAAGATTTCTCACAACTCTTAGTGGTAATTTCTAGACTAGGTCCTAGGGTTTTTTCCGTTAGGTTTTTCCCCGTCAACAAAAATCATTTGTGTTGAATGTTTATGTGTGAATGATTTTTGTACAAGATTGAAATATTTGATTCTCCATTAATTCCGCATTTGAGAATCGAATAAGTCAATACTTGTTTGTTTCAATTACTACTTTTATACTTGCATAGTGAACTAACTTTTAAATAGGTAGATATTGATCCCCCTTCTATATACACTTAGATTAGTGTTATTTGGTTAAGACCTTCACCTAGGAATAGGTGATATTTCAAGATTGAATTAAAGTCATAATAGATGTATTGGACGATCTCCCATAAAAATATTACCCTTTACAATTGTTGGTTTAATATGTAAACACAGATGTTTAATTCATTGAAGACCAAAAATTCATCTTCACAATCTAAAAAACTGATATATTAATTTTATGTCATTTACAAAACAAAATACATGTAGATAAACTGATTTTCAATTAACATAAGCATGTAGATTGAAAATCGAAACAGTTTTATATTTACAACACAAAAAATTTATCATTTTACAACTATTTATTTAAAATAAAGTTACTGCCCTTCGTACATCGATTTCATTACTCTATAGAATGTAAACATATCGATACACATAATTTTTGACCAATGTGAGGCATGTATGGCAATCTGCAATTAATGTGATATAATTGAAGTTAGTATTAAAAGTAAAGTAAATAATTAAAAAAGTGAAGAATATAATTATATTACCATATTATGCCTTCGCCATGCACCACCTTTATATATTTTGTGCCGCGTTTCGAAGTCTTAGAGATGTTGATCCCAATTCTGTTGAAGTGAAATCTGTTAAAGTTAGATATTTTTGTTACATTTATCATGTGAATATAACAACATACTGTAGGATATAAAAATTTACCTTTATAGTGTGATTATGTCGATTTATAACTCTACAATAAAATCTTCGGATAAACAATGTTCGTGGTACAATTGGATTCATTTTCTGGTAACAGAACGTGTATTCTAATTGATAAAGTGCATCTGGATAATGCAACATATAGTTGACCATGACTAAATACTGGAGTCCGTAAATCAACCCCCACAAACTTGACAGATTGTCCTTGAGATTTATTAATTGTCATTGCATATGCCAAACGAATTGAGAATAATCGACATCTTGTCATTTGAATTAGCAGCTCGGAAGATGAAGGCGTGAGAGATATTCTGAGTATAAAGACCAAATTTCCAGCCTTCGGTCCTGTTAAAATCTGAGCTTCTATATACGAAGGGCACAACGAATAACGAGTATTCATGTTCAAATTTTTCGGCGTGTAAACAAATAAAGTTATACATACCGCAACACGAATTTATGGTACAACCTAAAAGAAGTAAACGCTAGATGAAGATGATGTGTATAATAAAAATATTATCCTGACGTAGTTGAATCATCTTCTTCTAAGTGCCATAAAATATTGGACAAAAAGCAGGGTTAAATATTTTGTGTCAAAATTTTAACTAAATAATGTAAAAAAATGAAGTTAAATATACCTCAGATACTGCAGATGGTATTGCTTTTTCTTTTCCCTTGTCCACGACGCAACCCTTTTTATTCAATGATGATGGTAGTTATGATTATAATTGGTAAAAAGAGAAAAAAATTGTGTAAGTAAGAATAAGAAGTATTAGTTAAGTAAAAGGAACGATAAAAAAATTAAAGACAATTATAACTAAAGTGAGTATATAAAAATTTGGATAAATTTTAGAAAAACCAAATCAGATTTTGAACGATATATATCCAGAAACATGTGACAGTTACAATCAATATAAGATATGCGCTGTAAATTATTCGAAACAGCTGCAAGAACATAGTAATTGTGAGCATTCATGTTCAAATTTTTTGGTGTCTAAACAAATAAAGTTGAACATACCTTAGATGGATTAGATGATACTGCTTTTTCTTTTCCTTTGTTCACAACAGAATTATTTTTGTTCAAAGATGACAACTACTTTAATTATTAACGAATACATAAATTGTGTATGTAAGATTATGAAGTAATAGTTACACGTTATACCTAGTAAATAATAAGTATAGAAAAGATGTAACAAAAACATACCTTAGAAAGTACGATTGTTTCTTTCCTTTTATCTATGTATGAAGCCCTTTCAATAACTATTCTTGGCTGTGATTGTTAAAAAAAATTAAGAATTAATAAAACTACATTCCTCTTCAAAAAAATTAATAAAACTACATTTTTTAAAGTGAAAAGAAGTGCATGAAATAAACAAACCTCCAAATTGTGAGCAACCACTTGAACTTTCTTTTTTGATAGGAATTTGATTTGCATATTATGAAAATAAAAATAAGTGAACAAAACTGAATGTGTAGCATAAATTAATGATTTGAAGTAACTTTTACCGTGCGATTCAAGTCTGAATCAACCTGTTTTAAGAAATAATAGAAAAAGGTATTATAAAAATTTAAAGTCGTATAGGCAAGCTATGTATAGGATGAAAAACAAATATTGATAATCAAGAACTACCGAGCTATAAATAGATAGATCCGGAGTTGAGGTATCGATGAACAAACAATGCTTTCTCTTTTCCTCATTCTGATTTACCATGTTGACTTTAATCGGGTGGGAATGACTCTATCTTATAATGTTGTATTGGGAAAAAGGGCAAACAAAAACATAGAAACTCTAAATTAGTATGGGGAACAAAGTATTAAACTTACCAGGGAACATAATTATTGCGAGCAAGAGAGTAATAGAAATAATTAGTAATCCACAAACACCCAGATCAGTTCTAACCCTCAAATTTTAATTTCAGCCGAACCCATTTAAATTAAACCATAAAAATGTAGCCAGGGATAGAAAAATTCTAGCATTGATCCTCAAAAAATATTAACCCACCAAAAGCACAGAAAGAAATGCAAAATCTATAATACAATTCAGGACGGGGGGTAGATTTGTCCTTTACATAAGTTGTTCCCTCCGTCTCTTCTCCTCCCCTGCCCTCTCTCTCTCGCCCTCTCTCTCTCGATTTCTCTCTACTCCAATCTCTCTGCCTGCCCCCCTTTCTCCTCTCTCCCTGTTAACCCTCTCTTCTGCTCTTTCTCTGCATCAGCAGATGATGCGAATTTCAGAGATTTGATAGGGTACCAGTAGCCGAAACGTGATCGAAATCAACATGAGTAGATTCTGATAAAAGCTTTGTTCGTGATTCCTCTCTCGATTTCGGCCTCCCTACAAGGTTTTGAGCCGTGCCGGAGGCACGACGATATACCTAGTTACGTACAACACAGATTGAATAGTAAAGGTAGAAAATTTCAGTTGCCTAAGTATAGCAGCTAACGGAAAGTATTGTCTACCATAAGAAACTTAGATCAGCAAAAATAAAAAAATTTAGATTCGGTAAAAAAAAACCAGATCAGAAAAAAATTGATAACTAATAACTAATCTGAAACCCATCGAATCATATGGTTTAAAAAAAAACAAAAAGATAAATAAAATTCAGAGAACCGTAGATCGTAAAAAAAATACTAATCTAAAACCCATCGAATCATATTGTTTGAAAAAAAAGAATAAGAAGAAAAATTTAGAGAACCCTAGATCGTAAAAAAATAATAATAATCTAAAACCCATCGAATCATATGGTTTTTAGAAAAAAAAAATTTAAGAGAAGCCTAAGTAGATCCCCTATAAAAACCCTAGTTTGAAAAGAAAGAAAAAAACAGAGAACCCTAGATCGAAAAAAAATAAAAAACTAATCTGAAACCCATCGAATGATATGGTTTCAAAAAAGTTTCAAAAATAAAAAAAGAAATCAGAGAACCCTAGATCGATCCCCTATAGAAACCCAAGATCAAAGCCCCAACTAAATCCGAAACCCATCAAAAAAATAAAAATATAAGAAAAAGAAAATCATACAACCTTAGATATATAAGAAAAAAAATCATACAAGATCAAATGAAGAAGCTAGCCCTAGAAGAGAGAGGGAGATTCGAGAGAAAAGAAGAAGTATTCGATTTATTGTAGATGGGAGATGAAGGAGTAGAGATCAATAACGGTGGTAGATGGGAGTTGAAGGAGTAGAGAAAGCAACTGGCTGTGGGGGTAGGGTGGAGGAGCCGACACATATGGAAAAATGAATAAAGGGGAGAGAAAGGGAATATGATAGGTGTGGGGTTCTGTTGACCCACGCTTTAGTTTTTAGTTTTTAAGGCGTAGGGGTAACGTTGACCCACCCCTGTTTGTCCTAGTCAACCTAATTTATGTACCCTTCTCCTTTGTTATATAGATTTTTATTTATAGTTTTATTTTTTTGGCTTTTTTTGGGGGAAAAGGACAAAAAACATCATAATTTCCTAAAAATACCAAAACCGCACGATTTGAAAACAAAATACTAAAACAGCACCCAAGCATCTTTTTTACCCAAAATACCCTTATCTTTTCTACTTAATGAATACAAGTATCCCTAATAGTGTGCGCATGGATTAACAGACTATGCGCATACATAAACTAGTTTTTATAAAGTAGTTCGGCTCCGAACCTCCGTTTTTATCTTCCGCTCCTTCTTTATTCTTTCTTCCAACACCATAGTTTGCTGCAATGATTAGGGCCTTGTCTCTCTTCTCTCTTGCAATGAGGATCTTGTTCAGAGGATAATCACCATCGAAAAATCGTCATCTCTGAGTAGAGATCGTCATTTGGAGGTGAATCACCCTTTTAAAGGTCCACCAAAGATCAAATTAGATGTGAGTCGCAATCTTTGAGTAGGTTAGGGTTCTTCCTCAGCTTTTATTGTAACAATTCATTATAAAAGGTTAATGTGGCTCCCCGCCCTTCGACTAGCCCCTCCTCCATCTATAGAGCGCACGAAGGACTCACCAACTGTCTCTATGGTGGTACCTCCTTCCGTAGAACGACGACCCTCTCCTTTCCTCTCGTCCCGCCTTTCTCTTACGAAAATAGAAGGCTCAAGGATGTCAAGGGAGCCTGGGGCATACGAATCGTTCTCGATTTTTAAGAGGGCTTTTACCTTGTGCCAGCGTGTCCTCGCCTGTCCACCGGGAGCAGCTTAACCACTGCTACCATAATCGTTTTTTGGGTCCTCTTGCTCGAGGGGAGAGCCTGCTCTTGTACCCTCCTCTTCGGGGGAGGGGCAGGTTTTTTAGCAGCAGTATTGCTCGATTGTACTTTACTATTTGTGTGTATGTGTGTATCTATTCTGTAGATGCTTCTCTCTTTCCTTCTTTTAGCATATTTTTATGGTCGCTTCAAAAAAGGAAGGATAGTCTCATCCTATGTTCAATGGTATAAAGTCGCTACCTGAATTTGAAGAGTGTCAGGCAATAACATCTTCTTCTGATTGACTCGGTCTGCGATGTATTGTGTAGAGATTCTAGGTACGGGGTCCTGGTTACGGATCAGGAAGGTGTTAGGCATCTGACAACCGCCCAACGTTAGTCGATTTCTACTTCGTAAAGGGGGATTTATATCAACATTGGTACCTCATCTTATGTGCATATAATATGTGAACTTTCCTGCATATGAAAATAGTTAGTTCATTTTTTATAGAAAAATAAAATAGGAAAGATAAGTATATTAGTGTAAATGATCTGACTTCTGCTTCTGTTATCTCAACGAATGGAGATAACAAAGTGGTTATACCTATTCTTGCTTGCATGCTTCAGTGCTCAAGAGGGCTTTGGTGGATGGTGAATGGTGCTCAAGAGGGCTTTGGTGGATGGTGAATGCTCTGGGAGATCTTTGTATCTCTCGCCTTGAGAACTTTTTCATACTAATGATTAGGCTACAACTATTCCTCACTGGAAGAGAACTTAGTGTTCTCATGGGAATGGCCGCAACTCAAATGATGCATCCTTATTTGAAGGAGCATAAGAAGAATGTGATTGACGAGTCGTGCCAATGATGCATCCTTATTGAAAGGAGCGTAAGAGGATGATGGTTAACGAGTTGTGCTAGTTTTTATAAGTGGAACCTCTTGGTGGGCAGAGTTCCCTCGTTTCTCTCCTTACTTAGAAGGAGTTTTGAAAAGAGATTGATTAATGAATCATGCCCGTTTTGTAAAAAAAACCTCCTCGTGAATGGAGCATTGACGTTTCTCTCCTTATTGGAAGGAGTTTTAAAGATATTGAAGAGTCATGCCAGTTTTGCTTAAATCTTCCGCCAATTGATCATGATATCAATCGTAGAGTCTTCTCTCGTTTTGAATTGAGAAGATTTGCCATGACAAACATTATCTAATATAATGTAGCGTACTATGGAGTCATGTTAGAGAGCATGCTCCCTCAGAGACACGCTACATTGATACTATTTTGATGATAACAACGAGTTTTTGTTTTGAAGGTTTACTATTTATTGCTTTTCGAGAAGAATTACAATGCTTGAATGCACTATCTTTAAACAATGAATCGTAAAGAGTTTAAGAGTATTGAGTATATACTTAAGCACTTCCTGGATTTTGACTGGAGATTTAGGCAGAGGTTCGTTACTATTTCTCTTATTCCTCTAGTTTCGATAGGTTTCTGACGGATTCCTAATCAATTTCTCGTTCTCGTCCGGAAGGCAGCATGTAGTCTTTGAAGAGATTATCGAGTTTTGGAACTAGAAAATGTACGTAACCTGGAGACAATCGTACATGAAGTTTAGAAACTCGAAAACTGGATCGAACTCTGAATAAAAACATTCTCGAGATTCAGAAGTTTCAAATGCAAATGACTTTGAAAGATAACTCTCAATGCAAAACGAACTCTGGCTCCTATCAGTTTTCTAGGATGATTTTGTGAAGGAGGAGGGTCCTATTTATAGGACCGTGAAGATCCCTGGGATCTGTGCCCAAGTCGGTTGCCACTGGTTAGGCTGTTTAGCCTCTTGTGTGGGGCCTTTTAGGGTGTTTTGGGTCTTTTCGTGTCTTTGGGGTGTTTCAAAATTGTTTTTGGGGTTTTTTGGGGTCGATTCCGTATTTTTTCGACCTTCCAAGTGAGTTTTCAGAGCTTTGTCAAGTGTTTTCGAAGGTTTATGGGGAGTTCTTGAGGTTCTAGCTCAGGTCTTAACTCTTTCGCCTCGTTTCGCCTCGTTTCGACTCTTTCAGGTTCCATTTACAGACTCTGTTTGACCGGTTTTGACGGAATCACTAAGGTGCTCTGAGTGAACCAAATTTAGGTGTCTACAAATGCCCCTCTTTGGCAGAGGTCTATTAGCAAGCCAAATGCCAAAGCTAAGACGACACTACTTTGATGTGCTCAGAAAATTCTGACTGGTGCTAGGAGCGAGGTACTACGATCCTATGACCCTAGAGAAGCTAGTCAATTTATGCTTGAAGAATAGCCAAGTTATTTTTTTGCGCTGATAAAGATGCTGGAATGTTTTTCTGCCCTGAAGATAGCCTGGGTTCGATGTCAACGAATAGAACTGACCCTTTGTCCTTCAATCAGAAATTATTTCTCTGACTTTCCTTGGGAAAACACTGTCGTTTCTCAAGATGAAATTGCCCTATTTGGTCTCTATTTGGAGGTTTTTGTGCCTACGCTAGTTTGATTTAGTGTTTTACTTGTGCTCAGTGATTTGTGTTAAGTTTAAAGTTTTTAAGGAGCGAGGTATTGTGATCCAACGACCCTAGAAAAGCTAGTCAATTTATGCTTGAAGAACAGGCAAGTTATTTTTCTGCGCTAAGAAAGATGCTGGAATGTTTTTCTACCCTGAAGATAGCCTGGTTTCGATGTCAACGAATGGGACTAACCCTTTGTCCTTCAATCAAAAATATTTCTTTAACTTTCCTTAGGAAAACACTAACGTTTCTCAAGATGAAATTGTCCTATTTGGTATCTCTTTGGAGGTCTTTATGCCTACGCTGGTTTGATTAAAGTTTTTAGCTCATTACTTCAGTTGCAGAGAACCGAGCCATTTTTTGCAGGAGTGTCAACATAAAAGAAGGTGCCCACAATGTCATGAATGGTTTGGAGAGAAGTCGCAGCAAATACTGAGAATAAGGGGAGAAATTTCTTTGGATGCTCAATTTTTACATGTAATTATTTCAAATGGTGTAAGGGGTCATCATTATCCCATACAATCCATGAATAAGTTGAAGATGTTGAGTCCAACAACTCTTCAATTGATGTGTCCGATGAAGATATTGATAATGAAACGGATGATTTATCTCTTTTGCTCGAACGTATTGCTAGCATTTCAAAAAAAAAGATGTTGAGATTTCTTGCAAGATCAAATTTCAGAAGGAGAAAAAGGAAGGAAATGAGGGAAAGAAGGAGGGAAAGAAGAAGGGAAAGAAGGAGTGATTTAATAACGTTGTAATAGGGAGACTTATTAACTGTTGATTTAGACGTGTGAATACAGGCCTCGGGAGGACATTGAGATGCTTCGTCAAATTCGTCCAACCACTTTTCAACTAACAGTTCACACGGAAAGACATTTTTGGGTTAGTCGTCGAGATGTGGTACTTCCACATGGACCCTAAATAATTCCCGTGAATGAAAATTAGTAATGCTTTAAGAACATTGTTTGACAAGAAGAAAGGTTACCTGTCAGTATCTGTGCATAGTTCAGAGATAATCAGTAATTGATTCGCCTGTATGAATGGAAAAATAAAAATTTAGTGCTTCCTTGCATGATAAAGAACATAAAGTATAAAATTAACTTACACGTCACATCTTTCTCTTTGGAGAGACGTATTACGTGGTTAGGTTGAACCACCAACTTTATAGATAACCTTGTTCGATCCACGATTAGAAGGCTGCTTGTGTCTGTGTGCATTGAATTGTGTCGAGAAAAACTTATGATGAAACTCAGAATAACAAATGTCATTTTACTATGGTTTACCTATCAACCGATGCTTCGACATGCGTAGATTTTAACTCGACATAAAATGGATGGATCATATCATCATGCATGATTTCAACCATTTTTTCACACCCATTTATGTCCACCAGTGTAGAGATACTCAGACTCAAATATAATCGATAGAAAATTGTAGTAGAAGTATCAATACCAATGCCGCATTGTTCATGTACTAAAAAACTAAAATTATCAACCGTTATATTAACTTCTACTTTGACCCTTTTAAATCTACCATCGATGTACCTTGGGTTTCAATATTCGTCAAACACAACCCTTCCATCGTACCATATGGTGGCTTGCAATATGGTTCCTAACAAACTAAACGAACATGGGACGAACGCATGAGCCGAATAATAAATAACATTAATAAGATGCATTTAAACAAGAATACACAAATAAAAGATTAACATAATAGCGTT
This sequence comes from Macleaya cordata, assembly GCA_002174775.1. Lineage (NCBI taxonomy): Eukaryota > Viridiplantae > Streptophyta > Magnoliopsida > Ranunculales > Papaveraceae > Macleaya > Macleaya cordata. Next base: position 163,440 of record MVGT01004159.1, on the reverse strand, counting down.
TATCCTTAATCTTGCATACATTAACATAACGAATTAAGTTGAAACAATGTTTTAATATATAACGCCCCGACCCCTGATCCAATAGTCCAACCCATTTTTGAGTCAAATCCATGACCCAAGTCTCGAGATGTCACCAAGGTGAATAGGTGTGGAAAAGAAAACAATCTCTTTAGATTCAAAGGATAATCAAATCAGTTTAAAAAAGTTTAGGAAGCATAGAGTTTCAAGTATGCAAATACACATTTGAAAACAAAGGGTTTATAAGACTGATTTCTAACAGTTCAGTGCAAAAGGTGTATCTAGTTCATTTAAACTCAAATTTAGGAACCGTTTGATTCTCTGGAAAATAGACTCAGAGACCTCCAACGTTTATCTTTTGGCCAAAGCCTAATTTCAGGTCATTCAGTTTAGAAAATGTACACAAAATTTAGCTTGTGCAACTAGACTGCTTAAAACTAAAAGTGTAGATATCTTTAAAGAAAGAATAAGTAGCTTTTGAGTATAGAAAGAAAGCTCAAAAGTACGAATACAAAAAAATATAAGAACTACTTCAAATACTTTATTTAAATATAAGCGCTAAGGGACTTATTTTTTGAAACAAGGAAATAAAGAAAAGAAAATTGTATCAGTGTTTGCAACAAAAGGAAAAGAAAAGTAAAGAGTACTTTAGGATCCCAATACCCATGTGATATAAACATCACTTATTGTTTGCTAAAGATTATATATCACCTACTTGACTTCTACCAGCGACTCTCTACTTCGATCATTGACGCCTAAGTTTTCCGGTTCTCTCCGAGACCTGTGGGAAAAAAGTGGGAGGTGAACGAAGCTCAATAAGTTCAACCAAAACATAGGTTAAAAGAGACTAACACCAACAATTTTTAAACAAACAAAAAACGCAAACAAACCTTTTACCCATCTACTCTATGCATGCTACAAGATTCATAGTTTTAGAAAACTTACCTTAAAAACTGGTGTCAGTCATAGCTTTTTGGCCAAAATCTTTTTCAAAACAAATCACACATCTACTTTCTGTATCAACACAACTTTTGAAAACATTAGTATGTTTCAAAGCAACAAACAAAGTTTTGGAAAACTGTATACCAATACCTTTTTATTTATTAATTAGGTTTCTCTTCCTTCGTCAGGGTTGTTCTGAAAACCAACCACCATCTTCTCTGGATTGATCCAGATATAAACTTCTCTCTTATGGAGGTGCCTCTCGAAGCAGTGCTTCTTAGGCCCAATAACACATCACTTTCACAGTACCACAATCACATATCTCAACTGACGAAATTATGTTTTAAACTATGTCACCTCTCTTATGGAGTACACATCTAACCTCTCTTATGGAGAACTTTTTGATACCAGTTGTAAGTATCATTACTCATGGTTACTAAGGCAACTAACCATAAACCTAGGGTGTATCTTTTAAAATCTCTCATCTTTCCACTTTAACTTAGATAGCTTATTAAAAAAAGAAAATCACTCGTGTTCACACTCCCAAAACAATGCTTTTTATGTAGAAAACCTTTTTGGAAACATGAGAATATTTTGTAGATAAACGATTTTGAAAACATGATGATTTTAAAAACAAACTTTTAAAAAAATATATTTCATAAACAATTTTAAAGGAATTTTGAAAGAAAATAATTTTAAGGATGGGGGGTTTCCCCTACCTGTTTCGCTTAAATCCTCGAGGCTTTAAGAACGGCTCTTCTTCGAAGGTCTTCTAGGACTCTAAGCTTAACTTCTTCTTCAAAAAATATTTTATAGGAAAAGAGTAGAAAGAAAGAAGAAGAAAGAAAAGAAGAAGAAAGAAAAGAAGAAAGAATTTTGAAGGATTTTGGATTTTTTCTTCTTCTTGAACTTGAAAGAGAGAACTAGAGAGAAACTAAGAGAGAGAGTTGAGTTGAGTGTGTGGGTCGAACTATGGAGAGGGGATGGGTATTTATAGGGTCGAACTGCCCCCTCTCCTTATCCAATTACACTTTGAAAAATTAGAAACTCTCTCTTGGAATTATCCAAAACTAGTTTAAGAAATTAAAATAATTATGCTAGCTTAATGTAGAAAACGATTTCTACATAAGGGGTTGACTTTAAGTTTCAAAAACATATCTAATTTGAATGGTTTAGATCAAATATCAAGTTAATTTAATTGTTATAATTATCTACTTCAAATTAGAGATAAAATAGGGATAAAATTTAGGTTTTAGTAGATAATTCAAAATAAGGAATATTTAGGATTTGGGAAACCTTTTTGGATGGTTAGGATTAACTAGAGTTTAGATAAACATGATCTAATGGTTGTAATCTAATACTTGTTTCCCAAGTTTGAGGATAATTATCTAGTTTGGGAGGATAATGTAGTATTTATCTAAAATAAATATGTATTTATTATTTTTTAAAAACCTTTAAAGATAATGTTTTGTTTTTAAAAGAGTTTTATTTTGAAAAGACTTTTGTAAAAACCTAAACACCCACTAAGTGGCGCACCTAAGGTGTTGCCCACGTTTTCTAAATAATGTATGGGGCCTTTTTGGACGCCCCATACTTAATATATTTATTATATATTAGTTCCTTTTCTCACCGAAACTCCTAAATTTTCTCATTTCCTTTTATTTTATGCATGCATGGATCCTAGGGCAAGGTTTCTATGTTTCCACCCCACTAACGAACTAAACTCTTTTGGACTTATGTCCAAATTTATTTTATGGGCTAATTTGGGCCCATGGGCTTAAAGCCCACTTTCGGGTCCAACCCACGAAGAAAATCTAGGGTGTTACATAATAGATAGTAAATACACTAACCATACATGAATTAGGTAATACAAAGTTTAGGTCATACAAAGTTTAAGTGATAGAAAGTTACTATCGACTAGGCTAGATTCAAACCATAATTCTAAACCGATACTTCTCTCTGCCGCTAAAAATAATACATAGATAAGATTTGTCAAATGATACAATAAAAACATAAATGTGTTTGTTTTACATTATCTAGCTTAAAAATATATATACAAAGCAAGTAAAATAAATTGCATCACAATTGAATAATTACAACACCTCAAGTATAATAAACCTGAGGCACATACTCTCCCTCTACTTGCATCCTCAATGGACACAATATCCAATCGTCCATTATCTCCTCGATTTCATGAGCAAAAAGCCCAGTAAGAACTTAAAATACTAACAGGTAGTCACTAATGTTAATTTAAGAAAATAAAGGTTTTAAAGAAAATCGAGAAATCATGTTACAGAAATGTAAAAGCATTTGGTACCATTACTACAACATAAACTAATAACCATTCACTTACCCATACAAGTATAGATAAACTAACAACATATCACTATCATAATACTGCGTAGTGTAATCATCTTAGAGTGAAGAGGCAACGAGTAGATGCTTCAGCTCCTAGTCAGTGAGTAAAATCGTGTTCCAACTTAACCGATGTGGAACCCCATCGTTAGTTCCTGATTTTCGACCGAGCACTGACTCGGTTGGTGTGAGAAACACGTGGGCTCGTGATTTGGGTTCAGTATATCCTCACTGAATATTAAAATTTCCATTACATCATCTGGAGTTGGAAACTTCAAACTCTAATGATAGGAAGATGAAATAGCTTTCATTTGATGAATCTAACGTCTTCCCAATATTGCATTAAATGGGGATTCTGCTTCAACAATGCTAAAACTGATTGGAGTTTCAATGGGACCAACTTTTACCATCAGAGTTATTTCACCTTTAGGTTTAGGGTTTGAACCGTTAAAACCAAATAGGGAAATGCTTGAAGGGCTTACTCTGGGTTCAAATCTTTCATTATCTCATAAGCCGAATGAAACAATATGTCAGCAGAACTTCCAGGATCAACAAGAATCTTTCAAACTTCCCAATTGTCTATGAAGAGTGTTACCACCAATGCATCAAAATGTGGAAAATCTTTCCTATCTAAGTCTGATGCGAAAAATGTTATCGGTTGATTCTTCTATTTGAAGCATTATCCTGACTTGCCCTAATTATAAGCTGCTTCTGCTTTTCCGTTCTTGCATTTGTACGAGATATATTTTTTAGCACAGAATTAGCAGTATGCAAAGAGTTTTCCGTTGCGAATATCATATTCACCACTCCCCGTTTTTCTTTTGGCTGAGTTATTTTAACAGACTTAGATGCTTGCGGATCTGCGTTTACTCGATCATTACATTGCTTCTCATTCTTTGCAATGAACTTATCAAGCCTCCCTTCATCACAAGTTCTTGGACATAGTTTTTTAGATGTCTACACACTGTTGTTAAATGCCCTGCATGTCGGTGGTAATGACAATATTTGTTAATGTTTATACCTGGCCCAATTAGTTGTGTTTTAGCTCACATTTTTGGCCAACAAAAATACTCTTCAAACTGTATCTCAGCTAAAATTCTGTCAAATGGAGCATTTAGCCTGGTAAATAACTTATCTTCAAATTTCGATCGTTTATCCTGATTCCACTTCTCATTCTCCTTTCCTCGTCCCCTTTTGAAAGTTTGAGGACTTGGCGTGTGAGCTTTGTTTCCTCTATGCACCATTGCAACATTTGGTGAAGCAGATAAAACTGCCTGTTCATGCTGCAAACTTAGATTCAGTTCTTCTTGATCTTGCTGCTGAATTCTATAGACTGGAATCTGTGGCGATAACCCCCATTTTTGGATTCCTTCTTCAATATTAGAGTATTTTTCAGCCTTTTGCAATAATTCCTCCATACTTGTTGGCAATCTCCCTACCAATGTGAAGAATAAGTTTGAATGTCTGTCCAGACCTTGCCTGAAGTACGATATTGCATCACTTTCATCTACCTTCCCAATAGTTGATAGCAGAGTTTGAAATCTCCTTGTGTACCCTCTCAAGTGTTCTCCTATTTCTTGTTTTAGATTACTTAAAGCTTCCATTCCTAGTTTTGCTTTTCGACTGTGAATGTACTGCTTTAAGAATATTCTCTGTAATTCCTGCCAACTTGAGACTGAGGCTGGAGCTAGGCTGTCGTATTAGGTTGCTGCCTCTCGGTGAAGACTCAAACAGAACAATTTGCACATTATAGATTCAATTTTCTCCCAAATCTTCATCGTTTGTTTGTAATTTAGCAAATGCTCGGTAGGATCTTCTGTTCCATCATAGAGCTCAAATTTAAGAAACTAGATATCCTTTGGAAGTTCTTGATCTTCTAATTCTACAATCAAAGGAGAATCCTGAATATCTTTTATGATCTGAGTCATCCATTTCTCTAGATCTTTTCCTTTGATGTCCTTAACAACTTCGTTGAACATCTTCATCTTCTGTTCTAGTATTTTTTGGATTTCTTCTTTAAAATCTTCTTCGCTATTTTTATCATTCGTCGACTCTCCTACATCTTCTATGATATACTTGTCTTTCCTCTTTATCTGATCATCTTTATTTGCTATTGAATGACTTCGATTTAGTTCCTCAACTTCTTTTTCATTCTCCCGAAGTTGTGCAGCAAAGATTCTTTCATCCAAATTGTCATTTCTTTTTTGCAGATTTTCATTTTGTCATTGAAGTTCAGCTAAAGCATTTTGCTGTTTTAGTTGGATTTTGGCCATTTCTTCTAAATTTTTCATGAGTAAAGTGAATTGATCATTTAGAACTGGAGTTCCCTAAAGTGGAACTTCTACAGTATGATCTTCTTGTCTTTCATCTCGTCGTTCTTCTCCTATCCTTTGACGATATGTTTCAGCAACTATTTTTGCAAATTCGAAGTTGGATTCGTCGTCGCTCGTCTTGCTGGAGCCATTTTTGCCGACAAGAGAAAGCTTGAAAAGTGATTTTCAATTAACTCTCCCTGAAAGCTTATCAATTCTTCGTAGTTTGTGATGATCACAAAGTGCTGGAGAAGTTTCTCGCCGACGGTGCTAAACTGTAAATGCCCAAAATCTACAGTTAGGAGAGTTGAAGAAATAAGAAGTCACTGAAAAGAATGTTGTTTTCTAATGTCTTATTAAATGACAGATGAGGGGTTTATATATGCCCTCGAATTTACATTTTACAAAATTAACCTCTGATTACATACAATGCATTACAAAGAATGTTCTTGTGCTCCCTATTTTCGTTATGACATGTTTACATTTATTATTATGTATTTACAGTTTATTTAACTATAAATAAGAAAAGAACCATCAATATATATGTATATAATTCATCCATATATATGCTAATTATTAGAAATCTAGTTATTTTGAATGAAATAACTAATATTGTTTTACATCACTATGTAAAACTATATATTTTTGGAGAATTATTTTCGCATTAGGACATTACGAGTAAATCATGCATGCTTTGCAAAATAATTACATTTGATTACAAATTTAAACCCTATCAAAAGCATTGAAAATATTTTAATGGCTACAAGAGAGTATTTATAAGTTCCAACCTCAAATCCTGCGAGGCTAGCTCTTTACTGCGTTGTTCATCTCCAATCAATGCATTGCTCCTAGTATATATTCCCAACTGTAAACAACATGTTTAAAAAATCTCTCCCCCTATATGATATATCTCCTATCACATAGTACTCCCCTTGCAAAGTCAAGAACACAAAATTCTTCCCCCTTTTGTCACAAATAGACAAAGGATAGAAGACAACAAAAGTACAAGGAGAAACTAAGAAAGACAATGTATGGAAACACAAATACAAGCCAACTAACCATAAGAATAAATATCTAACTAATTTTCAACCAAGTAGATAGTTAGATAGAAAAAAAAATGGTGGAAGGCAAGTAAAAACATGTCACACACCACAAAATTTATCAAAGCTAGCTACAAGGTATATCAGAGCTAAGATAAGAAATAAAACTAAAATATGTGAAACTATCCTGGTTTTGAAATCTAATGGAAAAAAATGCATATTTTTAGATTTTTCAAGTATTAATCTAATGCAAAAATGAACATGCATGCACAAATATATCTACTTAGTCAAATCATGCAAGCTCCCCCCTCAACCAGATTATAAGAAAGATTTGAATCTTAAAAATGATCCTGTTCAACATCCATCAACAATCAACAAATCTACACTATTAATGTATGCAAGTAGACATTTTTGGTTGAGTCCATATCATGTTATCAAGGCTATCAATAATATAATACACAATCACAATCAAAGTTTTTTAATCATGTAATCGCAAAAATTTATTCAAATATAGCCAAGCAAGTTCTCAATTATGAAAATCACAACATTCAATATCCTAATTATGGTGTGTGTATGTGTTTGAGAGAACAATATCATTACGTGGGACTATCCTAAAATGAATATAAGATAAGGTTGTCCATATTACTAATTTCTCCAAAAATGAACCTTACCCAGCATAAAAGATCCATCTCACTTTGTTACCTATTAATGACCTTCATGTCTGAGTTTGAATGAAACTTGAGGAACTCAAGAGCATAAGACATAGATCACCAACTTGTTCTCAATATTTTCCTTGAACTTGCAAGCGACTCTTATCCAATGAAACAACCAAGAAAGTACCCGTATTGGAACCAAGATGATCAATATGAGGTCAAGATGAAGAATATAGAACGTCGAGTTCCCAATCTTTTTGCAGGATCTCACTCTTTTTGATGTTCAAATACAGAGTTCAAACATTTTTTATGAAAACTCACTCTTTTGGTATTTCACCAAGATCAAAATCTTTTACGAGAGCTTAATATTTTGGTGAAGTTACATAACAAGATATAACAATATTTTTCCCGCACTTCTTCAAAACACAATATCCTAGTGAGAGATAGTCCAACCAACTAGTTCAGTCCATCAATGAATTATGAGCTGAAAGTCTAAAATTCTTACGGTTATTAGTTGGAATAACCGTATGTCAATGTGACTAAGGTTAAGGATTACACAATCACCAAATAAAAATAATACTGGTGATAAAGATGGAAACTAAAATCTCTAATCAAGAGTATTGACTTATTCGATTCTTTAACATGCGGAAACAAGAATCGAATATTTCAATCTCTTAATAAATATAAAGATATGCACAAGAGATTTTGTTTACGAGGAAACCCAAACTGGGAAAAACCCCGGGACCTAGTCCAGAAAAGAATCCACTAAAAGAAATGAAAACTTACAAACCGATTTACCACTCGATGGACACGAATTACGACTCCCTCTACGCTCCAACAGCTACGGTGTATAGTTCTTCAACAAATTCGAGATGACGTTCCCCAGAAATAACACCTCCTTCATCCAAAAGTCACATTTACTCCTTTTTGCGTACAACCGATACTCCCTCAATGTCTGCAGAGCTGTCCTCAGATGTTCCTTATGTTCTTCCTTTGAAATGAGGATGTCGTCCATCAAACTACAATGAAGTGATCCAGATAAGGTCGAAAAACTCTGTTCATCAGGTCCATAAATGTCGCAGGTGCATTCGTCAATCCAAACGACATTACGAGAAATTCAAATGGCCGAATCTGGTTCGAAACGTTGTCTTCTTGATGTCATCCTCTCATATTCTCAGCTGTTGGTAACTGATCGTAGATCAATCATTGAAAAGTACTTTGCACCTTCCAATTGATCAAATAGATCGTCGATCATCAGGAGTGGATACCTATTCTTGATCGTGAACTTGTTCAATTGCCTGTAGTCGACGCATAGCCTCATAAACCCGTCTTTCTTTTTCACAAAAAGTATTGGTGCTCCCCACGGCGAAGCACTTTCTCGGATAAATTCCAACTGTTGTAACTCTTGTAACTGCTTGTCTAGTTCTTTCAACTCTAGTGGTGCCATTCGGTAAGGTGGTATGGAAATTTCTTTCGTTCTCGGTTAAACTTCAATTGTTAATTTGACTTCTCTAGTGGGCAGTCTAAGTAACTCCTCGGGAAATACATCGATAAACTAGCGAACTACTAGTATCTCTTCATTCATAGTCCTTCCTCCTTCACTAAGATATAAAAGTAGGGTTCTTTGTTCTATAAACTCTCTACGCCTTCTTATACCTTGCAAAGCTGGATTAAAGATTCTCTCTCTATCGCTCTGGATAGATATCTTCTATCCATTTGGTGTGGTAAAGGTAACTCTTTTCTTGAAATAATCAAGTGTGACAAAGTAATAGGATAACCAGTCCATTCCGAGAATTACATCATATCCCTCCATTCACGTAAGAATGAGGTCAACTGATAATTCTCGATCATCAAGCACAAATTAACAATCCCTACATACTCTAGTCAACACAACAGTTCTCCCAAGTGGAGATGCAATATCCAAATTGTATCCTAGTGTCGTAGGTTCTAAACCCAATGATGTTGCAAATTGTTCAAACATAAATGAATGCGAAGCACCAGAATCAAATAAAACTCGTGCCTTAGAACTATAAACAAGGAAACTACCTTTGATAACATCGTTATCGGTTTTGACCTCTGGGGGAGCAAGATGATTAACATGCCCCTGCACCCTATACTGGTTCTGCTGCTGTGGTCTTAGCTCATAGGGTTACACATAGTTCCTCTATTGGTTTTGTGGTCTTCCCTGATAGTTTTGTTGTCGTGCATACTACTGTGGGGGTTGTCCATAACCCTATCGTTGTTGTTTGTTCGGCATTTGTTGATACCCTCCTGGTGGGGGTCGTGGACAATCTTTCACCATATGACCCTCCTGCTTGCAACGGAAACATCTTCTAGGCTCTTCAAAACGGCTCTGAGGCCTGGCATTCCCTCTTATGAAATCTTGAGATCGTTGATTTGACCGTGGATTAGGCTTATGCTTTTTCTTTTGTTTCCGTTGTTCCCTCTTCTTCTGGCCATTTTCCAGTCCGCTTTAACTACAAGAGCAGTCTCAACAACACGTGCATAGGTAACGTGGCAGAAAGGAACAATCCTACTTCTGATTGCGTTCTTCAGACATGTCTGAAACTTACATACCTTAAATATCTTTGTAGTAATGATATAGGGTGCGTATTGCAACCGTTCAATGAATTTCTTCTCATATTGGGTGATAGACATTTCACCTTGTTCCAGTCCTATGAACTCCATACTCTTCTGAATATGTACCATTTCAGAAAGGTATTGTCCTAGAAAAATCCCTTCAAATTCCGCCCAACTTATTGTCCCTACATCTTGGGTATGGGTGATAGGTCCCCACCATCGTTCAACCTCTCTTTCAAACATGTATGTTGCCAACCTAATTCGATTTTCGTCTGCTACCCCCATGGCAGTAAATTTCTTCAGCATATTTCTTAACCATTCTTCTGCCTTAGTTGCATCCTCAGTTCCTTTGAATTCCTTTGGGTTTAATGCTTAAAATTATTTTAGCACACCAATTTGTCTGACTTCAGCTGTCCCTGCTGCATTTGGTTGGGGTGGATTCCGTGCCTATTGTTGATTAGCTTCTATATTTTGAGAAATCCTTCCAAGAACGTCCACTACTCTGTCCAAGTTGTTCTCCAATCGTTGGGTTCTAGCCCCCAATTCATCCTTTTGTTGTTGATCCTTAGGATTGGCTTCATTTCGATTCAATTCTGATGTTGCCTTGTAAACATCAGTTAAAGTCCTTCGTAATTGACCACGTGCCATTTCCTTCAGAAGGAGTAACTATGTTATTCTACGATCATTCTAGTATTAATAACTAATACACTCATCCATTTTATATAAGTATTTTAGTTGTTTACCCTTACCCCAAAAAGAAAAACAAATAAAATTAAAGAATCAACTTCAAAGGAATTTTTTTTAAAGTAAGACACCAAAACAAAAAATTCTAAAACACACAAGCCTAGTAAATCTGGACCTGTGCTCTGATGCCAAAATTGTAACGACCTATTTCAAAAGCCCATGACCCATTGGTCATGGAGATCCAAGTCCAGATTTCTTAACTTACCCCATGTGGTCAATGCATTTTAAGTAGGGTTAAGCCTTGAAAAGGTTAAAATACCTAGATATTTTTTTTTATTTTAAAACAAACGATAGACCAAATAGAACTTGTAATATTGGCCTAGACTTCATTTTAATTTCAAACTGTACAACCTTTAGCTTAAAATGAGCATAAAGGTATAAGTTTTATATCTATATTTTTGGAACATTTTTCTTGCACAAGATTCCTCGTGAAATAATGAGAAAACTAAACACCGTTTTCGTCAGGCTGATCTGACTCAGTTTAGTCGGTACAGAAACTGACGTGAACATGGGTGTTCTATTCAAGGCCACACACTTCCAGCACACTTAGTCTAACATGAAAAATTCAAAAACCTAACTTCCAGACCTCCAAAATTCATGAAATTTAATGTACAGAGACTCCTAACTCTTACGAAAGTTTTAAGACCATCTGGAAACATTTCCTATTTTTAAACCTGGAGAAATGTCTATTTTACTCGGACTAATTCAGAAAAACTATGGTTCATCACATAAAATCTATTAATTCAAATCATCCACACAGGATGATATAATTAATTCCAATTAAAACACTTAAGAAAAATCCATGTCCCAATGATAATATAATTAATTAAGTGTCCACTAAAACAAAAGATCACCTACTCAAGATCTCTTCTCGAACAGCGTCCTCCCCACTACTCGCGAACCTACCCTCCGACGATGCCCTGCGTCACTGTGGGGACAAAGGATTCATGGGGTGAGCTAAGCCCAATAGGAGGGTTCAAATGATATATATAATCAATTATCTTGAAAAAAATATTTGAATAAAAATACACAACATACGAACAACAAAATGCCACGCTTCTCTTACCCGAAGCATGGCTAAAAATAAGGTTTTTGTCACAGCACACTAACTCACGTGTTGCTGTAACAAAAGTTAGCCAATAGCAACGCTATTGACAAAAAAAAACGTTATTAATTAAATCCCCAAAAGCATGGCCTTTCGCATCCAAAAGTGTGGCACATGTATGGTAAAAACTTGGTCGAATCCTATATGAACACGTTTTTTTTCCACAAGTCACAACAACAACACAATATGATAGAAATATGCATCATAATTAGTACATAAATAGTTTATTTTTATTTATGTTTTCGGTTACCAGAACCTACAGTTATCAGAACTGCCTTCAGCGGGAATCCACATTTTGTGGTCGGCTATCAGATCCCCGCTATCAGAGCCGTATATATTATATATATATATATATATATATATATATATATTCAATTTAAAATCAGTTTAAATCAATAACAACATCATCATAATGATATAAACAGAATTGAATACCTTTAACAGTGAACAGACCAGGATTTCAGATCCCTTTTTGAACCGATTTCTCTCCCATCGGATCAATTTTTTTCTTTGAAATCCCAACATAACATGAATAAAAATTATGGTAAAACACAGAAAAGAACTAGAAGGGTTCGACCCCCTACTGAAACGCTTCCTGACACTGTTAAAATCCCCGGTCGACGTAGAAAATCATCACTTTTTGTGTTCGGTTGACAAATCTAGGTTAGAGGCTTGTTTTAATGGGGTTTTTGTAGGGTTTTAATGGTGAAAAAGAAGGGTTTTGAAGGGTATGCAGTGCTGATCAACATTTTCTTCTTCTTCCTATCTTTTTTTTTTTCTCTTTCTTTTTCTCGGTTGTAAGGTGAGGATGGCTAGGGTTTTTTTTTTTAGATATCTAATGAGAGGAGATAATCGTATGTGAATGGGTGAGAGATAGAAAACATGTGGGATGTTGTGGGAGAGAGGGTGAGATCGTGTGAGAGAATTTTTTTTCTCTCTCTCTCTTTGACATTTTTCACACTCTTGGGAGTGGGAGAAATTTTCTTTCCAAGTCACCCACGACTCCCACATTAGATGGGATCCAAATCAAATCCAAACAAATCTCTTGGATATATTTTATACTTTCTAAAATTCAAATCCTCAAACACAATACGTTTTTAACAACATTTAAAAGGTAGCGTTATTTACACCCACTAATTGTTGGGTTACCTTAACCCAAATTTTCAAAAGTCGGCCTAGTTATGTGGGTCCATTGGGTCCACACCCAAATCCCTAATTAAATTTTTTTGGGTATTATAGGAGGGGACCGCCAACTCCATCTAAAAGGTAGTCAGACCTCATCGAAACCCCACCCCCAAGGCCAAGGCAATCGGAGACCAGTGCAGAGGAGAAGCGTGGAAGAAGCAGAATGTTCCACCGTACCACCTCCGCACAGGATCCTTAAAGCCGCCTGGGAACGAAACCCGAAAGACGACTTGGAGACAACTATAACACGTGCGTCGGACGGGTGTGCCGCCTGACAAGGAAGCTCCTCCAAAGCTCCTGACAGACCCATTCAAGCTACCCCAGACAATCGAACTTGCACGGCGCGCCCAGAAAGGGAACACCTGCAAGACAAAACATGTCGTATGAGGCGGCAAAATATGAGCGAGATCGTGAAAGTTAATCCCCTCCGAAGTGAAATCGTGAAAGTCAAATAAGCTATGCCATCGAGTAAGAATGCACTAGGTGAGAATCCCACTTTACCGAATTCAAAACCCAAGAAACCCCGAAACAAATCAAAGGGGAGAGAAAAACCCAAAAGAATGTCCATCACTCCAAAGGACAAGACAGAGAAAGAAACAAAGAAGAGAATGGTGAAGAAACAGAAAGAAACAAAAGATTTATATAGGTAATAAAATACCCCGAAAATGGTGCCCATAAATTCGGTGCAATAAATGGAACGGTTTTGACAAACCAACCTTCGTATCGGTAAACAAAAGCCATAATGATTAATAAAAGCAAAAGACCGGGGATAAGAAAATGACGTCAACACGATCCACTCAAATCAAATCTGAAAAAATGAAACGACGGTAGCAAAGCTGAGGTCAGTCAAACAACAATCAAAATAAATGCACAAAAACGAGCGGTCAATAAGATAGAACACACAATTACTTAATTTGATATTGAATTACAAGGTGCAAAATGTAAAGTCTTCACTTAAACAGAATACTGACTACAATCAGGAGACAACCAAGTGGCCCTAACAACTTAATAAAACTACAAAGAAAAATGAAGCGCCTCGAAAAGCTCAGCGTCCGCAGCCACACTAGAAAAACGTTCTAACACTTGATTCCTTTCAGAAACCGCAACAGAAAGCACCTCTTGGCAAGAACGACAAACTGATTCCAATTCCTCAAAGCGTTTAATGACCGTAGACAACTTGTTCTAAAGGTGAGATAACTCAGTTTCCAAAGAAAACTTGGTATCTTCTGCCAATTTCAACTCGCCTTGTCTCTTACTCACAAGAGCCTCAAAAATTAGAACAAAATGAGCAGAATGGAAAACTCTCTCAAAATTGGTCCTTAGCCAACCAACGTTGAAGTGCAATGCTTCAACATTTGATAGGATACTTTCCCAAACATCCAGTTGCTCTAAAGTAACAACAGAAGGATCCGCTTACAACAGATCCCTTATCAACTCCAACACATCACCCATAGCGGGAACAAGAATATAATTGGTCTGCACCACGGCACATGTGGCGATATGGAGTCTGGTATGCTCCACGATTGCTTTATACAGAACAACATTATCCTTCAAAACTATGAAACCACAAACCCTTTCAAAAGCAGGTAACAATGGATGGAACCTCCCACTTCTGCCCAACTCAGAAAAAATAGGAATCCCGTCAACTTTCTCCCATATCCCTGACTGTGGGGCAATGACAGAACGAGGCAAGTCAGGAATTGTAGAGCGAGTAGCCGTGCCACCTTCAATTGAACCACCCTCAATAGGTGCAATCTCCGCAACTGCCACAGATGCAGTCGTGGCCACCATTTCATCGTACATTAAATGACCTGCCTTAGAAGACTGCTCAAGCACAAATGAAGCTGTCGCTTCATCATTCACCAAAACCAAGAGGAAAGGCTAGACGTTACCGGTTGAAGAACGACAGTAGGCTCACAAGGGCCTCGAGTCCAGGAGGCACTTGATCACTACCAACTTCACATTTGTTAGATTCATGAGGGGCCTCACGAGCTTGAGAACCATGGGCAGGCGAAAAAAATGGCTAATCACCAACTTGCCCCTCAACCTGACATTTTCCAAACTCAAGAGGAGCCTCGGGTTCAGAACTCTGACTGCTAACATGATGAGGGGCCTCGAGAAAGGGACTGCTAGTCCGACTCCCTTCGGGCTCACAAGGGATCGCAGACTAAGAAGTCTGAACGCTGACCCGAAGAGAAACCTCAGGCTTGGAGGGCAGCTGACCGATGGTATGACAAGAGGCGTCAAGCCCTGAGAATGTTTGATTTTCGATTTGATCCCTTTCAAGCTCATAGCAGGGCTCGAGCCCAGGAGGCGGCTGAACCCCACCCAAAAAACTGCAACCTTAAAGAACTTCAGACACAGAAAAGAAGGTTTGACTGCCGCTTCCCACATCAGGGATTGCTTATACAATCAAAGTCTGAGGAGCGCCTATAAACCCAAGAATAGCATCAGGCAGGTCAGGAGCCCGGTCGGCACGCTCACCTTCATTACGGGCCTCCGGTATAATGGGTTCCATCTCAACCCCCTACGAATAAAAAAAGGAGGACCGTAAGAAAAATGGAAGAGAGTATTATATCTTAGGAGTGCAATGAGAATCATGGCCGACCTGGTCAGGAGAATCTTCCATAGGAGTAGGGGTTTTAACAAAAGAATGAGACAGAGGCAGTTGGTCACTACCATCGCTTTCGTCTGCCTCCTTGCCTCCAGAGGTGTCCATCTCCTCTTCCCCTTCTTCATCCTCCTCCACGCCCAAATGATCATCGCTTGAAAGAAGGTCCGTATCCCTATCGTGATCTTCGTCTTCACTAGCTAAAAACTAGTCAAGAGAGTCTAGGCTAAAATGGACACCTTCGTCCAACCCCATACTTGCCAAAAGCTCATCACGGGAGGGATGAGAGGGAAAAAAGATTGGGAGTGACTCCCTGAGACCCAGAGACGTCACTCGAAGGTGTAAAACATGAACACTGGGAGCAGTAAGATGATATTGAAGAACAATGATAATAATCAGGAAGGAAACTCACGATTTTTCTTCCCTCTCTCTTGCACCTCTGCCTTCCGAGTCGACGTCGTCGGACACCTCTCGGAAGGAGAGTCGGAGATGACGAGAGGAGCTCGAGGGTGCTTCTGCATTTTAGAAATCCCCTTCAGAATTTTGAAGCGCTTGCAAAGGGCGAGTTGCAATAACAAAGGTTTCTTTGGGTTGGTGCTCTGTCATTATGAATAAAGACGCCATAACGTTCCCGCTCTTTGAGCCAGAACTCTATGGCCAGTTCTGTTACATAGGCATGGCGACTTCTGGCCAGAATATGGATGGAAAAATCATCGCTACGAGTCAGTGGCGAACGACGGTCCTTGGGAGTTCGTCCTCCGACGCAAATGGATGGGAGCCCTTGATCGTACCCAACTTGGTGAGCTACCCGCGTCAGGTTGTACCGGGCTGAACTTAAATCACTGTTAGAAAGGGAGGGAATGAGGCCTTGAGAAAAGGCAAGAACTAGATTGCAACTGTCATCGTCAAAATTATCGAGTTCTGAATCCAAGACTCTCGCCACAGGCGCTAAATGAAACTTCAAATACTCTAGACCGGGTGGATCATCGGTATAAGGACGAAAATTGAAAGAATTCTGATCATTGAAAAACTCTAACAAAGGTCATTTTCCCGCCTTGACGCCATCCCATCGAAACGCCCGTGGAAAAAAACCAGGAGCACAGGCGGGGTACAGACATACCCCGAAGGGAGCTCCCTCCCATGAAAGACAGTCTGAGGTGCCACATGAGTTTTGGAGGCGTACCCTATCAAATGCTCGTACGCCCACATTTGGAGGAAACCCGCATGAGTAAGAGTCTCTACCGGAAAGAGGCCATTGGCTATACGAACATCACGAACTAGCTGATCAAGATGATGGTAGAGTCCTCTTAAAAACAGTCCCCCCAATGGGAGAACCATGGCCTTAGAGATTTTTATGGCGAAAGAAATGAGATACTCTTTCACTTTATCATAAGGGTCGCCTTCAAAAATCTCTCTTGAAAGCCAGGAAGCCATAAAGGCGGCCAACTCTTGATCTGGAGGATGAGAAGCCGAAGGCCTGCCCCAATGGCGCAACCGGCTTGCTATGCTCGCCCTTTTGGCATCGGGGAGTTTTACCTTGGGATTCACAGAGGGAGAAACATTATTTTTGGTGAGCTCATACCTAGCGAGCAACGATTGGTGGATCACATTTTCACTTTCAGAAAGCGCTAGGTTGGCATGGTGTAATTGCCCTGAGATCGGTAGCCCCATCAAAATAGACACATCTTCCAAAGTAAAAGTAGCTTCGCCCTAAGTGGCCAGCAAAGTGTGTGTCGTAATATTCCAGTGGGATAAAAGATTCATTAACCCTTGCGAATCCCTATAGAAATTCATATAACGAGAAGCGCAGATCGAGTTATAAACCCTGACACATTTTAGAAGTGTAACCGCCTATTCTTTGCAAAGGAGACTGGCGACCCAGCTCTTCCATTCCGCCGTGATCTTCCTATGGGTTTTGAATTCAATAGAAGTAGTTGAGTAATCGCCGCTCCAAGGTAAACCAAAGTAGACGCCTTGGTAACATCCTCCTTAGACAAGAGTAAGACCTGGTGACTTGCTGGAGGCGAGGCGAAACTTGTACTGAAAAGCAATTGATGGAAATCATTGTCAGCGGTTGGGCAGACCTTGGTGCCCATCCGTTGGAAGACCGCCCAATTTGTACCTCCTTGTTAAGATATGAAAACGGAAGGAAACGCCGAGATAATCTGATGAGAAGGTTTAAGGAAGGCCTCTTCTTTTTAAAGGCCTCCCGAAGATAGGATCGAAGCGACACCAATTTTCCATCCAGCATTAATAACCCTTCGGTAGTAAAGACGTCAGAGAACACGTGTGGAATCAAGAAAGGCACAAGATCTTGAACAGTCGTGTCGAATCCCCTGCCAAAAGATTTGATGAGAACAAGCGAAAGATCTTGTTGGATGCATGTCACAGAGCCGTGGTTCAGACGACCTATGACATGCAGGGGCCTAAATGTATTAATAAAAACAGGCTCAAAGGGGAATGCTTCCATCTCCCTTCTTATTATACAACGGCCGGATATTTTGAGGAATGCTATAACATACGGTTGGTTATACAAAGTATATCAGAGAACTATTCATTTGGCTAATTTAGATGATAATCTTTCAGATTACATTGTCCTCCAAGTAGCAAAAATANAAAAATAGTGACTTCAATCATAAGCCTTTCCCTATGATTGATCACATTCTATTTGTAGCTTCCTCCACTTACTTTCAACTCCTCACTCCAACACCTTCTCCAAGTCTCAACTGCTATATTTGTTCTGCAGTTCAATTTTGGGAGCTTTTTCTTATCAATCTAAACCTTTTTGAACTTCTCAATCTCATCTATTCCCCTCATATTTAAATGGACACTATCAAATCCAAGAAAATCCTTTATTGACTGTGCATTATCGTCAAACCTGCGATCCAGATGTTCTCTCGCTTCTACTTTTTTCTTCCAAACCAATGTCACCCACCCTCCTCCAAACAATAGCATCATCTGCCCTGTCTCCCTGACATAATGAATTCTCTTCTGCCTCCAATGGCACAACCCACCAGTAACTTTCATGATCCAATATCCTTATACTTCAACCACATCCATCACAAAGGAGCCAGCCAAGAACGTTTGCCGTAAAGCGTGGTAGGATGATATAATCCTAAATGATTAAGACCTAAGCACTGCCAACCTCTATAACCTAGGTGCATTTAGCAAATAGACATCAAACCATCCTGAGAACAAACCAGCAGACTATTTCAATCCTAATTTCCCAAAATAGGCCCATAAGCCACGTATCTCAAGAAATGCAGCTAGGGCCACGTGGCAGGATTAGAGGCCCATTGGCATACATGACCAAGGGCCCGTCAACGTGGGTCGCCGTTAAGGAGCGAATAAAAGTCAGAAATAGGAAGAAGGCACCGGGAAGGCCCAGTGAAATCAATTTTAGATCTTTAGTGGGGCCTACACAAACCTCACGAACAGGCGTACGAACCCGAGGCAAGGCGAGCATAAAATCGCCTTGCCAACAGACCTTGAAGATAGGAACGATCGGGGGGGTTACTTGAAGGCGTAGGTTTGGCGGTCACGGTAGGGGGTGTAGGCATACTCGAGAAACATTACCTAGAATGCGATTCTGGAGTGGAGGCAGTTATCAGTACGGAAGATTTTCTACAATGAATTGATGATGACTGTCTCCCCAGGTAGGAGGCAAGATAAATGTGCAAGGGATATGTGGCCCAATGAAAGGAAGATTCTCCGACCACCATAACGGTATGGTAGGAGATCGTGGTTGTACACATGGGCCAGAGAAGCTTCCTTGGGGAAAACGCAGCGTAGGCACATGTGCAAGCCGATGGCTAAGACACGTGACTTGGATGAGGATAAATAAGAGGAAGAGAGCGAGCAAAAGACAATGAGCCAAAGGAGAAGGTACCAGAGAGTATTCTCTGCTACGAGTCCTGCTCCTCTTGTTCTACCCTCATCAACAGAAAACCCTTGCACCTGGAAAGACCTCTTCTACCTAAAGCTACCCCACTGTCATCCACGCCAGGATCCCCCTCTCGAACGGCTGGCTATCCCAGTTTAGGCGAGTCTTAGAACCGATTCCCTCTCAAATCCTAGCACACTTCAAGCCCCCCTTAATACAATATGTAATATCCCAGATTGCTAGTGGAGGACGTCATCCTTTAAGTCTCGACCGTTACACTAGGGTCTATGATTCTTTTATTTGAATTTCCAAAAGTTCAAAAAAATTAAAAAAAAAACAAAAAGAGTTAAAATTTTGTTGGCGGACTAGCGACTCTTTTCTGTTGTTTTTGGAGTAATTGTATCCAATAATGTTTAATATGGATATGAAAATGCTTCGTAAGGGATTTTGTAGGAACTAGGAATTTAGTAGAAAATTCCTGGTCCTATCAAAATCCGTTCTTAAAATCTTCATCCAAATAAACCATAAGAGGAAAGATTTTTTTCTTTATATAATGAGGTTAGAGTAAAGCAACTGAGCAAGATACGGTGTAGCAACAAGGTAGAGGTGAGAGTAGAGGTAGGGTCCATATTTTATCATATAAGAAGTGTGAGCATTGCATGGTTGATGTGAGTTGCATGGAGTAGTTTCATGTATCATAATAAATATATATGAGTAAGCTGTAATGGTCAATGAATATGTGAATTCTAAATAAATCGTGCACCTTTCAAAATTTGAACAATCAGAGTGTGCTTCAACTTATTGTACGTATGTACAGTTTGATGTATGTGTAACATTACATACAACTTGCGTACGTCCAGTGCCCTTACCCTTTTTTCATCGAGGGGGGGCTTCGAGTGGGACTCTGCAAATAAAGGTCAGGCAACCGCTTAGGTTGTGTTGTGTTGGCTTCAATCCATTGAGCCAGGCCCGCTATGAGAACTGACGAGTGCTTAACCTTATTTTTTGTAATATGACAAGTGATGCCTGCCCGACTGCCAAGTTTTCAAAGGACTAGCTAGGATGGAAGGGAGAACAACCTAGAAGCTTTTTCTTGGATTGAGAAGGTATGGATGAAAGATCAGAAGCTACAACTGGATTTGAGCTCTCTTTAAGTACCAAAATTTTTTTCCTATGTTATGGCTAGATTTTCAAATCCACCATTAGAATTTTACAAAAATAGGCAATCAGTTATAAAACCCCACAAAACGAATGACAACGCATTTAACAAAAGGATATAGCAAATGCACTTCTGACTTAACGAAAGGATTATAGCGATGATGTTGGCTACGCTTAATAATCTTCGTTGTTATATTCTGACTATTGGCAACTGTTTGGAAGGATAAATGCAACTATGGTATACCTCAAATTTTGTTCAAGAAGTCTGAAATGGTAATTAGAGGGAGGGACAAGCATTAAGGGTTTGCACTAAAATTTTAGGTCGCCATAAACGGACTGGAAAAAAAATAAAAGGGCGACAGTCCTTCTGTTGCCCACGAGTCCCACTATCGCCCTACATTGGGTTTTGCGCCACCCATTTAATTTTCACCGATCAGATTAAACCCCTCTCCCAACAACCCTTCAAACTTCTAGTACCCCAGCAAATCGTGTAGAGGGGGCAAAAGGCCCTCCATTTAGTTTTTCGCCCAAATATCCCATTTTCGATCTCTCTTTCCCCTATACTCTGCCTCAAATTTGGGTTGATTTGAGGCTGAGAGAAAAAATTTGAGGGTTATGAGTCACCTTAGTAATTGACTTACTACTAGACGATAAATAATATAATGGGTACAAAATAATATATTATTGGGGTTTCAGAGTACAAAATAAAATATTGAAATCTTACCCATTACAGTAATTATAAATTTTTTTTACCCATTTAGATAATGTAATTTATTTATTAATTCAGATTACAAAATAAATTTCTAAAATTATAGGCCCTGAGGATAATGAGGGACTTCTTAGAATACCAGATAGTGAGGAGATTAGACAAATTGTTTCTGGTATGGACCCTAATAAATCTAAAGGCCCTTATAGTTTTCCAGCCATCTTTTTTCAGACAAATTGGGAATTAGTGAGACCTGACATTGTGGACACGGTGAGAAGGTTTTTCATCACTAAATTTATCTTCAACCAGATAAATGTTAGTTTCATCTCACTTATCCCTAAGGTGAGCCATCCTCAAATGGCTGCTGATTATAGGTCTATCAGTTTATGCAATACCTCTTTATAGATTGCAACTGCAACTGCAACTGCAACTTTGTTAGAAATGTTTGGTGTGATCTCACAAACAGCTTCCTCAGATATATCTGGTTTTAATTCCTTTCACGATTAGATTTTAAGTTAGAATTTGAGCAATAATAGTATAGACTCAATTGACCTAATGTGGCTTGAACTATCTACTACTATTCTTTAGTTTGTTTGGAAATCTAGATGATGTCATGTTCAGAAATGCAGTACCAAACCCAATAGAAACAGCCAGAAAATTAGCACCCACATGGAAAAATACACATATGCTACTCAAAACAATAATATGGAAGCAAGTTGAATAGCCCAAGCTGTCCAATATGTCACCTATCAACCTAGTTCTGCCGGACACATTGCAACTGACCCTATAACAAAAATGCCAGGTGACATTATAGGTATTGGCCTTATTATTTCTGAAGTTTCAGGCAACAGAGCAGGAACTCGAGGACTCTCAATTATATCATGTGTTAAAATTTGTGCTAGAGGAGGGGTATGCATCTGTGAAGCTCCTGCAACTTTAAAAGAACATTCATTATATCATGTGTTTCACCTGATATATGGTACAAGTATTTGAAAATTATTCCACACCTGTTTTTGCATTGCCAACTTCAACAGAAGAATTAGATGATACTTTTGGAGGATCCCGGGATCCACTGGTGGTTCCTAATTATGACGACAGTACTATGACAAACATGAGAATATTCACACTTATTATGTAAGAATTCCTCAAGATCATCTTAAAGATAATATTACAGAAATAGAAAAATATTGATTTCAAACTGACTAGTAAGTTCAATCAAACATGTCATATTCAGTTAGATTGTGTTTTCTTTTATGGTCAAGTAGTTTTAAGTCTATAGATAACAGAAAGCCCCCAAGTGAAGACATCATATAACTACTTCGCATGATTGCAAACTCTTTACAAGTCATACAAACTAATAAATTAAACTTTATGAACCCAACCAAGACATATATCATACGATGATACAAATAGTTCCAAAGTCAGATCTTGTTCTATCCTAGCTTCGTCGGGCGATCGAAGAAGGATCGAGTTTATGAGAGAGAAGGGTGCAGTTTTTCAAGTTGCAGGGTTTTTCTTCTTCTTTCTTACGTTTCGGAGGCGTTCATGATTCAAGGCAAGTAGTAACTTACTTCTTTGGTGTAGACTTAGGTTTTCTATGATATTTAGATGCTCTCTCAATGAATGCATACATGAAATCCAAGTTTATTTGTTGTTTACATGTTGTCTCAATGAATGAATGCATGTAATCCATGATTGTACGATGTGTATATATTTTTCAATGGTTGTATGCATAAAATCTATGTATATATGTTGTGTTTATGCTTCCCTAACATTGGAAGGTAAGAAAACCAATTTTTCACGGAGTATTCGTACTTAACGGAACCCAAAATCATGAAAGAACCCCAGGGGGTATCGATACCGGCCCTGGTATCGATACCAGCTATCCCTGAAGTTTCAAATGAGGCCAGTATCGGTAGGTATTGATACGACTGACTTTTTTACCATGAACATATAATATTGAGTTTCTTTTGATGATGGTAGTATCATGCTTAGGCATTACTATGATGAATAACATGCTTATGAAGTGATATATTTATAAGTATTGAATGCATACTTAGACTCTGGGTAATCTGCTTTTATGATGATGAACACATATGTTATTTGTATAAAACCTCAATAATCTTGATGTGTGGAATAAACAACTTGTTTGGCTTATATACAAACATAGTTTAGGTCCTGTATAGGTCTGGTCCTACCCTTCTAAGCGAGGTCTACGGAATCGCCAAGTGAGGTTTATGGAATCACTTGACATGTAAGTAACGCCGTCAGAATTACCAGTGTTTAGGGAACAAATTTCGAGGATGTTCATCGGATTCATATAGTGCACGGCTAGTATCTCAAGTGAATTATAGAGGCGGATGAAACATGGGTAGTAAGTTAGAGAACACTACTTGCTGCAAGAATCTAAACTTAACTGAAGACCATAAAACACAATAGCCGTAGATTTTGTGAATGTCTTTTCTTTGCAGTACTTTGTTATTATGACTTATCTTATGCTTAAATGTCAATGCTTTTGAAAGGTCCCTTTGGATTTGTCAATGTTCATGGTGAGACAATAAACTCAATTGTAAGTCCATGCTTGAGTTAGAGACTTCGTGCAAACTCTCACTTCATTGAAGATCGAAGAAAAAATACGCCATCGGGCTCAACTCACCACCGGAACTCACCACACCATGGTAAGTGACCTTGATTATCATTCATAGGTGGTTAGAATGCATTAGGACTTAGCCTCATATGCTAGGATGAACTTAGAACCATTTAAAACATCTTTTAGGCCCATTCTACACATTTCAACAGGGTGGTATCGATACCCACAAGGTGAGTATCGATATTGGCCTGCTGGTATCGATATCAACTTAGCTGGTATCGATACTCCATCAGAAGTATCAATACTCATTCAGCTAGTATCAATACTCAGCTAGGATCAATACTAATTTTGCCAATATCGATACTCAGGCCATCTGAAGTCAATTTCACAAATTCTAGAACTTTTTTCTTGTGCGATTTTTTGCCTTTACCCTTTTGGTCATTTGGACTAAAAACCTTAGGTTTTGCTCCTTCTCTATATATAAAAGAGAAGCAAACCATTTTAGGTTATGCATCTAAGGAGAGTGAGGGAGTTAGAGGTCTTAGAGAGAGAAACACCCTAGAACTTCTTTGTAGTCATCTTCTCCAAAGCTAGGGCTTCCAAGTTCTTGAGAGAGAGATTGTTCACTCCTCCATGAGAGTTGATCTTGTTCTACTCTCATAGGGCTTTTCATTTTAGCTAGATCTTGCATATCATTCTAGTATAAGAGCCACAAAGTGTTGAAGAACACCAAATCTTCAAACACCAATACAGTCACTGGTGGAGTTCCGGTGAGTTCGTCGGTGGAGTTCCGGCGAGGTGTAGGCTCGTAGATTCCAGCATACAAGTACGAGGCTTGGTGGATTCCGAGTTGGAGGCGTATAAGAGGCTTGTGAATTCAAACTAACAAGTGCGGGGCTTGGTGGATTTGTGAGATCATCTTAAAAGAAAAATAAGATAAGGTTATCCATATTACCAATTTCTTCAAATTTGAACCTTATAGGGCATGAAAGAACCATCTCACTTTGTTACCTATTAATGACCTTCATGTTTGAGTTTGACAGAAACTTGAAGAACTCAAGAGCATGAGACATAGATCACCAACTTGTCCCCAATATTTTCCTTAAACTTGCAAGAAACTCTTATCCGAGGAGACACAACCAAGAAAGTACCCGTATTGGAACCAAGTGGGTCACTATGAGGTCAAAAAGAAGAATAAAGAACATCGAGTTTCAAATCTTTTTGCGGGATCGCACTCTTTTTTATGTTCAAACACCGAGTTCAACATTTTTTACGAGAACTCACTCTTTTGGTGTTTCACCAAGCTCCAAATCTTTTACGAGAGCTTACTGTTTTGGTGATGATACAAAACAAGATATAACAATATTTTTTCAGTACTTCATCAAAATACAATATCCTATTGAGAGATAGTTCAACCAGCTAGTTCAGTCCATTAATGAATCATAAGTTTTATTTCTAACCCATCCAATGATTCAACTAGGATAAAATTACACTTACTCAAGAGACTCTTATGTGCATGATAACCAAAAGATCAGTCAAGAGAGTATGTGAAGTTATGGAAGAGATTCGCAAGCTATATCAAAAAAGGAAAACTAAATCCAATTTTGCGAGATCTCTTAAATGTTTCAAGCATTCTACAAAAGATAGCCTATAGTAATAGGAGGAACACTTGAAAATAAAATTATTAGAATGCAGAGTTTTTGAGAGCAAACTAATAAACAGAAAACTCACCTTTTTACTCAAAAATATATTCAAAAGAAACAGAGGTAAAGTGAGACGAAAACAACTAGTTTATAGCAACCACACCGATAGATTTTCTAAGGAGTTCAAACCTAAGAGTATCTAGAGGTTTAGTAAGTAAATCAACCAATTGTTTCTCAATAGGAACAAACTCAAGACAAATCACTTTGCTTTCAACTAGTTCACGAATGAAGTGATATCTTATGTATATGTGTTTAGTCCTAGAATGTTGCACAGGAGTTCTAGTTATATCGATGGCACTGGTATTATCGCAAAACACGATCATAATATCATGTTCAATGCCATAATCAGACAACATTTGTTTTATCCATAGCAATTGGGTGCAACATGAACCTGCAGCAATGTATTCTGCCTCAGCAATTGACAAGGATTGAGAATTTTGCTTCTTGCTTTGCCATGCTTTTTAAGTTATGTCTTTGGAGCCAGAATCCGGTGCGCACCACGCTCGAGAGAAACTCGCGCGCGGGAGACGTATAAGTTGGATTCGCCCACCTCAGAAGGGGTATAAATGTGATATGTAAGGAGTCGCGGCCTGATTTATAGGAATCGGGACCCAGATTTTGGAAAATCGACCTAAATCTAGTTTTCCGAGAAAACTATGGCGATAGTCCAAAGTAGATGGTATGCGGTACAGAGATAATGGATAAGGGGATCTAGGTACGGATTGGGAAGGTGTTAGGCACCCAGCAACCACTCGTCTGTGAGGATGGCCTCTACTTCGCGATTAAAGACTTTTAGGGAAATATATGATCGATACTAAGTTATGCTACATACACAAAAACAACTGCACTACAGTAAGTAAGCCCCCTAAATCTACGTGTCATGATCAAATAGTTCTGGAGCGAAAGATGCATACATCCATCTGTCTGAATGCAGCAAAGGAAGTGACGCGTGCCATTGGTAGGCCTACGTGCTAAGAGCACAGTGACGTGGATGCACTTGTATCCACGTGCAAACAAGGGGTGTGATACGTGTAATGTGTACACGTACACTCAAACATGTGATATGGTGTTATATGCACCATACACTGAGGGATCACCTCTAACATAGGATGTGCCTAAAGACGACGAGAAGCAAGTGACGTGGACGTACTTTGTATCCACGCACAAACAAAGACAACAAAAAGCCAGTGACGTGGATGTACTTTGTATCCATGCACCAACAAAGATGACGAAAACAGATTCATGGACGCTCTTGGGCGTGAATCTGAAAGACGACGAAAACAGATTCATGGACGCTCTTGGGCGTGAATCTAAAAGACGACGAAAACAGATTCATGGACGCTCTTGGGCGTGAATATGAAGGATGACGAAAGTAGATTCATGGACGCTCTTGGGCGTGAATCTGAAAGATGACGATAGTAGATTCATGGACGCTCTTGGGCGTGAATTTAAAGGATGACGAAAGCAAATTCATGAACGCTACTGGGCGTGAATCTGAAGGATAACGAAAGCAGATTCATGGACGCTCTTGGGCGTGAATCTGAAATACGACGATAAGCAGATTCATTGAAGCTACGGGGCGTGAATCTGAAAGACGACGAAAGCAGATTCATGGATGCTCTTGGGCGTGAATCTGAAAGACGACAAAAGCAGATTCATGGACGCTCTTGGGCGTGAATCTGAAAGGAGACAATAAGCAGATTCATTGACGCTATGGGGTGTAAATCTGAAAGATGACGATGAACAGATTCATTGACGCTACTGGGTGTGAATCTGAAAGACGACGAAAGCAGATTTATAGACGCTTTTAGGCGTGAATCTGAAAGAAGACAATAAGCAGATTCATTGACGCTACGGGACGTGAATCTGAAAGATGACGATGAGCAGATTCATTGACGCTACTGGGCGTGAATCTGAAAGATGACGAAAGCAGATTCATATACGTTCTTGGGCGTGAATCTGAAAGAAGACAATAAGCAGATTCATTAATGCTACGGGGCGTGAATCTGAAAGATGTCGATGAGTAGATTCATTGACGCTACTGGGCGTGAATCTGAAAGACTACGAATGTTGGGACTCTCAAAGACAAAAAAAATAGAGTGTCCCGAAGACGATGGTAGGCAGGTTCAACCCTTAGGCTTGAACCTCAAAGACGACGATAGTAGAGAATCTTCAAGACGATGAAAGTGGAGAATCTCAAAGATGATGGTAAGCAGATTCATCCTGTAGGCGTGAATCTCAACGACGACGACGAGCAAATTCAACCCTTAGGCGTGAATCTGAAAGAGGGGTCACGTCCAACATAGGACGTACTCGGAGACGAAATGGGATCACACAATGCACATGTGCCTGAGAAATGCGAGCGTCAGTGAGACACGGATGATGCATGTCCTATGCTCTAGTACCGCACGAAAGTATCTAAAGATTCCTAGTCTGGCTTAAGATGACCCTGACTCTATATGTATAAAGAACCCTAAGCTAAATGTGATGCATCTGGAAAAAGAAACATATAAAACAAAGGTGAGGATAGAATAGGAATTTCACATCGAATGAAACCCTACCCGTCCACGAAAACAACACATAATCCTAGGCTAATGCAACCTAAAGCTACAAGCACGCAAAGCCTAACCCTAGGGTGAACTAAGCTAGAAACCTTAATCTCTATTATTGTTTGTTTTTAGGGTTTGGTAAGTTATCAGGCCCTTCGGCCGATATGAGTGGATGTGGGTCCTTGAACCCGCAAGGAAGGGGATGGATTCCTATGGCCCGAGTGATGATGATGGGCTTTGGGCCATGGAAAAATGGATCTAGGCTCGTGGGCCTGGCAAGGAGGTGGGCCCTTAGGCCCAAGCCCGAGAAATGAGCCCTTAAGCTCATAGAAACAGATAGAGAGCCCGAAGGCTGAAAATAGAAGAAAGGAAGGGGGCCCGTGGGTCCACCACAAAAGGATGGGCCCTCAGGCCCCAAAATAGCTTATTGAGAGGTTTATTGAGCGTTTTAATCTAAGATTAGCAAAATAATTAAAACACTAATATAAGCCACTAATTACTTGAAATCGGTAAACAAGCGAAATAAAGCAACTTATGATATCAAAACTCTATACACAGAGATGGGAATGTAAGCAATGTTCATTAAGCGAAACTGTATTTGCAAAAATGATGAAGTCACAGGCACGATGTCAATCATGTTAAACATGGCAAAATAGTGATACTAACTCATGTTGAAAAAGATGTACTATGCTCCGTGTGAAAAATACCTCATTAACGCATACTTGCTTATTTCATTCATGCGTCAATTTTATGGAACATTTATCGTGCAAAACGTTCAATGTAAAGATCTCAACCCATGTTCACGTAAACCTCATGTTGCACATGTCATTAATCATTTCATGCAAAGTTAACATATATCACATAGCACATGCTAAAAATCACATGACATGAAATTTACATTTACGACATTTTCACCGTCAAAATTGCATGCAAGATTTCACTGAATCATCAAAGCACTGTTACATCATCACTTCATCATACGGGATATAAACTCAACAATGGAAAAAAACAAAAGATGAGGTAGGGATTATCACCTAGTCGACACAAGCCCGTCGACCTGATTGTAAGAAATCTTAGCCCCTTTCGTGTCGATGTGTGGTGGAGGCGACTAGTGGGCCCCACTCTGTATCCACGTGGAGAGAACCAAAACTCTAGGGATGTTGCAAAACTATTTTTGCAGTTAATGCATGAGAGAAAAAGAAAGGAAAAATAAATTGAAGTTGTTTTTGCAAAATATATTATTTTGTTTTTTATTTTGTTTTCACAAAAAAATATTTTCTTTTTGTTTTTCCTTTTTTTTTCTTTTTTTTCTGTTTTTCTTTTCTCTCTCCTCCTCCCTTCTTCTTCTTCATGACGTCTGTTGCAGACATTTTTTTTTTTTCGATTCTCTCACGCTCACTCTCTGTTCCTCTCCACCATCACTCTCAACCTTCAACTTTCCCTCTCTAATTCTTTCTTCTTCCTCTCTTCAGTTCTCTCTAATGATCTTCCTTTCTTCTCTTTTTTTTTATTGTCTCTTCTTACGTCTATCGGCAGTAGCAGCTGCTGCTACCGCCGTTCTCTCCTTCTTCCGGTCTTTCTCTCAGCCCCTCCGATCAATCTCTCTACTCTCTCACTCTCGATCTTGTCCTTGGTCGGACGGTCGCTGGACATGCGTGCTCCTGCTAACTTTGCCATGGCTAGGAGTGGTCCGTAATTCTTTGGCATTTTTCCGAGTTGTGTGTGGTTTGAAAGATGATTTTGAAAACCAGATCAATTTTCCTTTTTGAAAGATCCATTTTAGCAATTTTTAATTTACCCAGATGGCGAGGGGAGATCTCTGGCTTGATCATCGCCGAGAGACTCGTGCATCGTGCTAGGGTTTTTACACCACTCAATTATATCAACACTTCATCTTCTTTCCTTGATCTTGTTTGACTGACTGGAAACTGAGAGATGAATTGGCTGTATCATTTCTCCCATTGAATATGTTCTTGAACCCTTTTCCGTGTGCACTCTTCATCACTGTTGAGATATTAAAGCTTTCTGATTCTTTTCTAGATATGGCTTGTAGAGCACCTGTGGCTTAGCAGTGCCATCGGAAATCGTGTGTCAACTTTGAACGTGATTCGAGTTTACCGGGAGCGTGGCTATCATGAGCGCCAAGAAGATACAACAGACTGGCTGCAGCATCCATCCAACGGGGCTATTCACTGGCAACTTCACTATTGGCCCGTGCGTTTAAAGTTTCTGAACACATATGGGCACAACATCATGTCGATCTTGAGCTTCACACAAAGGACCTTTTATTGCCCGCTTCTCATCCTTAGGCAATATGGGATTAATTAGCCTGTACCAGATCTTTCAGGTCATTTCTTTGGTCATGCTCCTGTCACTTCTCGTATCATCATTGCCACCGCTCGCTCTTGGTATTTGAGAACTTTGATTGAGCCACCTATTCCTCCAGTGGAGAATCCCGTACGGGTGGAGGAATACCGTCTATGGCATGCATCTTTCCTCGCTTTAGTGCCTGCCAATGATGCGGCTGACGGTAATGAAGAAGACGAAGAGGATTGATCGAAGCTTCTTTGTATGCCTGGAAATGAAATAAAGGAACTCTATATTAGCTGTAGGTTTTCTCCTTTTGCCCCTCCTTTTTTTTAGGGGGCCGTTGATGCTATTTTCTTGCAAAACTCTTTCGTCGCCGCGCAGACAAGATGAAATAAATGGACTGAGTTTGGAATATATGCACCTTTGCAGTTTATTCATCCATTGGTGTTCAATGGACCCATCAACTGTACCAAAGCAGACGACTTCCACATGCATTTTTTTTAAAAAAAATGCGTTTGTCTTTTGTGAAATTTGCCTCAGATGCCTAAGCCCAAAATCATGCAAAGCATGCCCCTAGCATCCTAGATTTTTCCTCATATGTTTCCTGCCTGACAAGGTTTTGAAAACAAAACATACACGTCTTTTGAAAAAAAAAATTGAAACCAATATGACAGACGCGCGATATTTTGTAAACCTCTCTTATCCTTTGGGGATTTTTGCCTCAGACGCTTAAACCAGAGCCATGCAAAGCATGCCCCTAGCATCTTAGATTTATCCTCATAGGCTCCCTGCCGAACAAGGTTTTTTTTTTTTTTTGAAAAAGTGCAGAAATGCCTCATTTTTGGACCTCTATCGGATTCACTTGCCCCTAGTCTAAGAGTCGAGTGGTCACCTCAAGCGTAGTACTTCTTGAGTTGGTCCGCATTTGTCAGCCTTTGATGCTCAATCCCATCAAGATCTGTCAATCAGACAGCCATCCATGGAAGGATGTTCTTAATGATGTAGGGACCTTCCCAATTGGGTTTGAATTTGCCCCTTGCATCAGAATGATCTACGGGCTTGATTTCTTTGAGCAGAAGGTCTCCTACACTCAAGTTTCTTGGTCGGACTTTCTTGTTAAAGCTATGAGCTATCCTTTGTTGGTAAGACTGTGCATGACATGCTGCGTCCATCCTTTTCCCATCAATGCAGTTCAAAGCGTCTACTCTGTTCTGAATCCAATCGGCTTCATCTTCGGTTCCTTCCATTAAAATCCTGAGAGTCGGAATCTCGATTTCGATGGGGAGCACGGCCTCCATTCC
The DNA here is from genome assembly GCA_002174775.1 of Macleaya cordata. Taxonomy (NCBI): domain Eukaryota; kingdom Viridiplantae; phylum Streptophyta; class Magnoliopsida; order Ranunculales; family Papaveraceae; genus Macleaya; species Macleaya cordata. The sequence continues at coordinate 131,695 of MVGT01004159.1, read as the reverse complement.
GTATACAAGGGAGAACGGTGTCGCCCCGGTTGGCGTTCGAATTGAGGTATTTGTCAAACAAATGGCGTACCTCAGAACCGATGAAGTTTGGACCATTATCTGAGATGATTTCGTGAGGCACTCCATATCTGCAGATGATGTGATTTTGGATGAACTTCAAAGTAGGGGCCAACTTGATACTTTTACACGAGATTGCTTCTACCCATTTTGTAAAATAGTCGATTGCGACGATGATGTGGTCATGTCCATTTGATGAAGATGGGCGTATCTTGCATATCACATCGATCCCCCATGTTAAAAAAAGGACAAAGCGACGTCAGACAGTTTAGGTTTGCCGGGGGAACATGGATCAAATCTCCATGTATTTGGCATTCATGACATTTTCTGACGAACTTTTCACAGTCAGTATCCATTGTTCACCAGTGGTACCCATACCTGCGGATCATTTTAGCCAACATTCGACTACTTATTTGTGGACCACATACTCAAGCATGGACTTCTTCTAGAATGTTCAGTGCTTCATCTTTGTTAACGCATCTTAGCAGTGTATTATCAAAGGATCTCTTGAATATATGACCTCCACATAGAGCAAACCCTGAGGCCTAAGATCTAATAAACCGTTGATTTCTCCTGGTCGCGCCTTCTGGATATTCTTGGGTCTCCAAGAATCTTTTAATATCTGCATACCAAGGCTTGCTAAGCTCTTGCTCTTCGAACTCTTGCGCTTGGTAGCAGTACGTGGGTTCATCTCTTTGGATTACCTCAATTGGCCGAACAGTAGCTCCTTCCGGGATAGTTAGCTAGGATGATAACACTGCTAAAGCATTCGCGTAGTAGTTTTTGTTCCTGAACACATGATGGAATTCGACTTCTTCAAACTCGTCGACCAATTTCAAGAGGTACTCATGATAGGGCACCAACTGTTCGTTCTTCAGCTTCCACTCACCCTGAACTTGCTTAATGATCAGGAGAGAATCTCTGTAAACCATTAATCTTTTGACTGATAGGGCAAGGGCTGCCTTCAAACCAGCAATGCAAGCTTCATACTCTGCTATGTTGTTCGTACAAGAAAACCCTAATCTGATGGCGATTGGTGTTCTGACTCCTTTAGGAGATACAAGCATTGCCCCTACTCCTCTGCCTATCTTATTGTGGGCTCTATCAAAGTACATTCTTCAAGGTGCTGCTTCTTCTGCTTCTGTTGACAATATGTACTCATCAGAGAACTCTGTTACCACTGTTGTTTTATCTGGAAGTAGATGGGCGGCAAGATGGTCAGCTACTGCTCTCCCTTTTATGGACTATTGTGTGACATAAGCTATGTCGAATTCTGATAAAAGCAGCTGCCACCTAGCAGTTCTCCCAGATAATGCTGGCTTCTCAAACAAATATTTGATTAGATCCATCCGTGCGAGTAGCTGGATTGAGTGTGACAACATGTAATGTCTGAGCCTTTTTGCGGCCCATACCAACGCGAAGCAAGTCTTCTCTAAAGGTGTGTATTTTATCTCATATCCGAACAAAGTTTTGCTAATGTAGTAAATGGCTCTTTCTTTACCGTTATCTTCATGATATTGCCATAGAGCTGCTCCTACTGTAGTGTCAGTAACAGAGCTGTATAGGATCAAAGGTTTTCCCAGACAGGCGGGACCAGTACTGGAGGGCTCAGCAGATAATCTTTAATTCTGTTGAATGCCTTCTGGCAATCTTAATTCCATTTCTTAGGAACATCTTTTCTTAGTAATTTAAAGATGGGCTCACAAATGGGCGCGAGTTGAGCTATGAATCTGCTGATGTACTGAATCCTTCCTAAAAACCCACGAATCTCTTTTTCGTTGCGAGGTGGAAGCATATCTGCAATGGCCTTCACTTTGGCTGGATCAACTTCGATACCTCTGTGGCTGATGATGAATCCTAATAATTTCCCTGATTTAACCCCGAATACGCATTTACTAGGGTTAAGCCTCAGCTTGAATTTCCTTAGACGCTTGAAGAGCTTGGTCAAGTCCTTGATGTGATCCTCTCTTCTTTCCGATTTGGCAATCATGCTATCCACGTAAACCTCCAATTCCTTGTGGATCATGTCGTGGAAGAGAGTGGTCATGGCCCTTTGGTAAGTAGCTCCAGCGTTCTTAAGTCCGAACGGCATTACTTTATAGCAATATACTCCCCAAGGTGTAATGAACGATGTCTTCGCCATGTCCTCTTCTGCCATCTTGATCTGATTGTATCCGGAGAACCCATCCATAAAAGACAACAAACTGTGGCTAGTGGCATTGTCGACTAGTATATCAATGTGTGGTAATGAGAAGTCATCTTTCGGACTCGCCTTATTGAAGTTCCTGTAATCAATGCACATTCGAACTTTTCCATCCTTCTTGGGTATTGGCATAATGTTTGCTAACCAATCTGTATATGTAACTAGGACTAAGAACTTTGCATCCAGCTGCTTGGAGATTTCTTCGTTGATCTTCACTGTCTATTCCGGTCTCAATCTTCTGAGCTTTTGTTTAACTGGTTTAGCATCAGGATAAGTAAGTAGCCTGTGAATCACCATTTCAGCGTCTAGTCCTGGCATGTCCTCATATGACCAAGTAAAGATATCTTTGTACTCCTTTAGCAACTCTATCATAGCCTCCCGTTCATCTGGAGACAAGGTGGTACTAATCTTCACCAACTGAGGTTGGTCTTCAGAGCTCAGGTTTATCAATTCAGAGTCTTCCTCAGTCGATGGTGACCTATCTTCATGACCAACCAGCAACTCCTGGATCTCCTCAGGCATTTCCTCCCGGATAGCGACCCAGTCGTCTTCTTCTGGCTCATACTCATATTCATTGCCAATTTTGAGGTCACCTATTGCTTCTTCAAAATCATTTATGCACAAAACATCTTTTTGGTTTTTTGAATTTTCAATTTTTTTGTAGTTTTTAAAAATATTTTGATTTTTTTAGTTTTTTAAAAATAATGGAAAACTCAAAGCGGAAACAAAATCTGTTGGGGACCACACTCCTTCCTATTCAGACGAGGACGCCCCTTTTCCCGGTTGATTTAGGTTATTTTTTTTTGGGTGCCAGATGTTGTGGCACCAGGAGACTTACCTGCAAAAAGGTTAGTATCGACAACAAGATTATCATTAATAGAACGGACAAAGAGATGAGGTTGGAGGTCCATATTTTCAGAGATCATATAAACCCATTGCGTGCCTGCGAGGCTTTCAGGCGATTCTCCTTTTGACCTTTCGTGGTCAATGTCTGCTTGGTTATTGATTGTTTGAGGAAGTGCTTCTGTTACCTGTGTGATAAGGCACTCTGAGCTGGATGTGATCTTTTCCTTTCGAACAGGCTGAAGGCGCGCTCGAAATTGCACTGCTGTCATCCTCTTCTTGCAGGGAGGGAGATATTTGCGGTAATCTTCTCCTGTCCTCTTTTTGCTCAGAGGTTTGAAGGCTGCACAATATTCTTTCGCATTTGCCCATTGGGTCTTCGATGATATGTACTCCTCGGCAGTCATCCTTCTCAAGCTCGAGGTTGTCGTGTCATCCAACTCTGAGTCCTCGGAGATCATGTGAACACTCAGAACACTCTGTTGCTCGGGATAGGATTCTATGTATAGCTGGCTGATCCCTATCAACAGTGTGTCATCCGGTAGTTCCCCTTTTCTGGTTTTCTCACCTCCGTCTCTTTTTTAGAGCGGTTCAGCCTCTTTCGAAGGGGTGGTTTTGCTGTATGATGGCCCTTCTTCACAAACCATTCTGGGTACCTCGGCTGCCTCGACCAGTCAATTGCAGGTGGGACATAGGGTTCGCCCTTATTCTTTGCTTGCGCTTTCCTTCTTTTCTCGATTTGATCCCGATTGATTTCTTCTTCTGTGGGATGGTATCCTAGGCCATAGGTTCCTTCAAGTAGCACTGTCTTACTTTCTACAGGTTGAGTCCTGCCTTGTTGGTATCTTCCTAAACCCATTCCTGGAAAGAACTTTTGCTTTCGCAAGAAGTATGCTACTCTCTAGTTCCCATGGTCGAAAAGGCTTGGGATTCTCTCCCTGAGAGGAGGCCCTACTTATAAGATGTTGGTTGTTTCCTCAGAGTAGTTGCGCAAGACTCCGACTGGTTCTATTACAGGTGCGACATTCTTACCTTTTTGATCGGCTCTTCTCTGAATCTCATCCTTATCACCGAAAATGACTACAATCAATCCTTTGTGGGGGAATTTCACCTTCTGGTGCACTGTTGAAGCTACGGCATTATTTTGAGTCCTAGTAACAGAATGAAGTTGGCATCAATGTTTATGACCAAAAAGTGAACTTCTGTCCATACCCACCCTGTTTGAATCGTGGTCGTGAACTCGCCTGTTACTGTCTTCTTGCCACTATCGAATCCTTTTACAGTCCGTGTGGTTCCCTCTTGGAGTGCCATATCCTCATCTTTCAAGCCCATAATTCTAGCCATTTTTAGCGTACAAATGTTTACCCCTGAACTATTGTCCACCAACACTAGTGGGATGATTAGATGGTTCCAACGGACCGTGATGTTCAATGCTTGGTTGTGATTAGCCCCTTCTATTAGCAAATCCTCATCTGAGAATGATATTGCTGGTATTCCTCTAACTTGGGCCATAATTGCCACCAATTCTTCCGGGGTTATTCTGGTGTCTACCCTGTATGACGTTAAGCGCAGACAAAAGTGCCTCTCTATGCTTGCTAGAAGCTTCAAGTAAACCCCAAACAGACACGTTGACTTTTGTTCCCCAAAGTTGGTCCACTACCAACTTGTCTTTTTCTTCCCTAAGCTTTTGTGAAAAAACCTAGAAGAGTGAACCTCTAGCCTCTGCTGCTGGATTATTAACTCTCAAATGTGCTGGCTTATAAATTTTCCCTGTCCTAGTCTGATGGTGAACCTCCTGACATTCCTCGTCGGATTCTTTGCTCATTTTCATTGGGTCTGTCCAAATGTGATCTTGACTTTTTGGGATAAGACTTTATGCTAAATTGACTGGGGGTCTTAACAAATCCTCTATTTGGATAGTATTTCCTTTCGGCAGTATCTTGAATCCAACAGGCGTCATCTTGTTGATTGTGAACAACGGGGTTTTCTGCTCTGTTATAACTAGACTGGTTTCAGGAACTTGATTCTCTCGTTCCTCTTCTTGAGCTCGGGCCGTTTCTTTGGTTTGAACTGGCCAGAGTTTTTCCAATTCTAGCTTCCTGCCCCTGGCCGCAAGCTCATTGAGGGTGAGAGGTCTCTGACTAGACTCACCAACTTGATACACACTTGTTGTAACTGGAGGTGTACCGTAGGCTGTCGCGATTTCCGCAGATTCCCTCTTTCGAATCAGCTTCGTGGGATCTTCAGACTCCTCTGTCCCAATATAGTTTACATTCCTTCTCCTGTCATTTTGGTGATTCGGGAGCGGGTTCGTGTTGATGTTAGGCTTCCCGGGCACTTGCACCCCTTCCACAGAGATCTTCCCACTATCAAACAAGTTTTGTATTTCATGCCTAAGTGCCCAACAATTATCAGTCAGGTGACCTGGCCCCTGGTGAAAATCGTAATGTTGACTTGGATTATACCCTAGAGGAGGAGTCTCGGGCGCTGGTAATAGTTCCCTGCGAGTCACTAACCCTGCTTCTAACAACCCCGCTAGAAGTACACTCATAGGATGATTCAGTTTAGAGAACTCTCTCTTGGGCTTATTCGATCCATACCTGTGATCCCTTCGTTGGCTACTATGAACAGCCCGATAACCTTGTGATTGCTGATTTTGCTGACCTGATCTGTTGCTATGTAACTGAAATGGTCGTTGCTGGCCTTGACCATTAGAGACATAGTTCACATGTTCCTTCCCGAATCTCTTCACCTTTGACTCAAAGGACATCTCATCTTTGAGGGTGTCCTCTACATGGGTCCTGGCTTGAATGAACTTATCCAGCCTGGATTTAGTCACGACGCTCATCATTCTCTGATAGTTCGGCCTTAGATTTTTTAGAATAATTGATATTTGTTCCTCTTCGCTGGGAAGATCGATCATTTCTCGGACCTTCCTTCTCCATCTTGCGATGTAATCAGTGACGGATTCATTAGGCCCTTGCTGCATTGCTTATAGCTGCCTGCGGGTGACTCTGGTGTCCCCGCCATAGTTGAAGTGTCTGATAAAGGCGTCCGCTAGCATTGGCCATGAGGGATACTTCGATCGATCTAACTCCATAAGCCACTCTAAGGCATTTCCAACTAAACTTCTCTGGAATAAATGTGCGAGCATATTGTCGCTGACCCCCATTGGCTTCATGCATCCCATGTACATCAAAACGTGAGCTTTCGGCGACCCTGCTCCATCATATTTAGTCATCTCAGGGAATTTGAATTTAGGCGGCAACTGCTAATCTGGTGGCTGGTACTAGGAATTAACGACGTAGGTGGTGAAACCTTCCAGGCGTTGGAGCCTCTTGATCACCCCCTCATATAATGCATCTCGCTGCTTCCCATATTTTGGACGCCACTCATCATACCGATCGTTATCATGACTAAACGGCTGGTAATGAGTCAAATCTCCCTGGGGTGCTTTGTCTTGTGACTGTCGTGGCGAATCATCAATCATGAACATATGAGCATTCTTTGGTGGCTCCTGCATCGGGGCCTTCCCCTTTTCCAGTCTTCTTTGGTCGGGAGCGGAGTATCGCTCTTCTTCCACCCTTCTAGTTTCAGCGGGTGTAGCAGTTTTCTCAGACGGAGAGTTCTGTGATGCCAGCTTTTCAGTTACTATCTTTTCTAGGAACATGCCCAGATCCTCTTTTATGACCCTGGCCAGACTGGCCCTAATCATCTCATCCATACTTTGAGTCGTTGCGGCCTCGAAAGTGCTTGTACCCGCATTATCATCTGCCATTTCTAGGGTAATTCTTGTCAGTCGCTTGGTCGGCCTAACCCACACTCTCCCACTTTGCTGACTTGTCCCTTGTGAACTAGTCCCCTCTAGCTGACGGCTTGTGTTTATGTTCTTTTTCATCCACCGCAGCACAGGCTGCCTCTATAACCTTCCACTAGTCCGTGACAAATACTTAGTACCTAGTCGAGATGCACATTGACCAGCAAGATTAGTAACACAAAAAACCTCTACCGTGCTTATGCCTCAGAAATTGTGCGGCATGAATGTAGTCCTTTGGGTTACTCCTAGGGATACGTCTAGCGCTACTATATGCATACAGGGCTCAACTAAACTCTGTATTCGGGTAAAGGCTCGGGTCACCTCGGCAATATATACCTCCCAGCCCGAATACTGGTCGTTAGTACAAGGCGGAGGGTGTGGAGTTTCGGTCGTTATTCCCATATGACCACCCAGTCGGGAAGAGACCTACCGCAACCACGGGTTTTGTTTCATATAGGATCACAAAGAATATGAGATGCAAATACAAATGCAAATGAATGAGTGCGTGCAGTGTGTGTGTGCAAGCCCGAGAAGTGTATGATCATAAAATCCTTAAAATTCTTTAATTGCTTTTTAAGTCAGATCCCTAAAATCCGGCGCTAAAATCCGGCGCACACCACGATCAAGAGAAACTCATGCGTGGGAGATGCATAAGTTGGATTCGCCCACCTCAGAAGGGGTATGAATGTGATATGTAAGGAGTCGCCACCTGATTATAGGAATCGGGACCCGAGATTTTGGAAAATCGACCTAAATCTAGTTTTCCGAGAAAACTATGGCGATAGTCCAAAGTAGATGGTCTGCGGTACAGAGATAATGGATAAGGGGATCTAGGTACGGGTTGGGAAGGTGTTAGGCAACCAACAACCGCCTGTCTGTGAGGACGGCCTCTACTTCGCGATTAAATTCTTTTAGGGAAATATATGATCGATACTAAGTTATGCTACATACACAAAAACAACTGCACTACAGTAAGTAAGCCCCCTAAATCTACGTGTCATAATCAAATAGTTCTGGAGCGAAAGATGCATACATCCATCTTTCTGAATGCAGCAAAGGAAGTGACGCGTGCCATCGGTAGGCCTACGTGCTAAGAGCACAGTGACGTGAACGCACTTTGTATCCACACGCAAACAAGGGGTGTGATACATGCAATGTGTACACGTACACTCAAACATGTGATATGGTGTTGTATGCACCATACACTGAGGGATCACCTCCAACATAGGATGTGCCCAAAGACGACGAGAAGCNGACGACGTGCAGATTCATTAACGCTACTGGGTGTGAATCTAAAAGACGACGAAAGCAGATTCATGGACGCTCTTGGGCGTGAATCTGAAAGGAGACGATAAGCAGATTCATTGACGCTACGGGGCGTGAATCTAAAAGATGACGATGAGCAGATTCATTGACACTACTGGGCGTGAATCTGAAATACGACGAAAGCAGATTCATGGACGCTCTTGGGCGTGAATCTGAAAGAAGACAATAAGTAGATTCATTGACGCTACGCGGTGTGAATCTGAAAGATGACGATGAGCAGATTCATTGACGCTACTAGGCGTGAATCTGAAAGATGACGAAAGCAGATTCATGGACGCTCTTGGGCGTGAATCTGAAAGAAGACAATAAGCAGATTCATTGACGCTACGGGGCGTGAATCTGAAAGATGATGATGACTAGATTCATTGACGCTACTAGGCGTGAATCTGAAAGATGACGAATGTTGGGACTCTCAAAGACGACGAAAGCAGAGTGTCCCGAAGACGACGGTAGGCAGGTTTAGCCCTTAGGCGTGAACCTCAAAGATGACGATAGTAGAGATTCTCCAAGACGACGAAAGCGGAGAATTTCAAAGATGATGGTAAGCAGATTCATCCCGTAGGCATGAATCTCAACGACGACGACGAGCAGATTCAGCCCTTAGGCGTGAATATGAAAGAGGGGTCACGTCCAACATAGGACGTACCCGGAGACGAAATGGGATCACACAATGCACATGTGCTTGAGAAATGCGAGCGTCAGTGAGATGCGGATGATGCATGTCCTATGCTCTAGTACCGCACAAAAGTATCTAAAGATTCCTAGTCTGGCTTAAGATAACCCTGACTCTATATGTATAAAGAACCCTACCCGTCCTCGAAAACAACACATAATCCTAGGCTAATGCAACCTAAAGCTACAAGCACGCAAAGCCTAACCCTAGGGTGAACTAAGCTAGAGACCTTAATCTCTATTATTATTTGTTTTTAGGGTTTGGCAAGTTATCAGGCCCTTGGGCCCGACATGAGTGGATATGGGTCCTTGAACCGCAAGGAAGGGGATAGGCTCCTATGGCCCGAGTGATGATGATGGGCTTTGGGCCCTGGAAAAAATGGATCTTAGCTCGTGGGCCTGGCAAGGAGGCGAGCCCTTAGGCCCAAGCCCAAGAAATGAGCCCTTAAGCTCATAGAAATAGATAGAGAGCCCGAAGGCTGGAAATAGAGGAAAGGAAGGGGGGCCATGGGTCCACCACGAAAGGATAGCCCACAGGCCCCAAAATAGCTTATTGAGAGGTTTATTGAGCGTTTTAATCTAAGATTAGCAAAATAATTAAAACACTAATATAAGCCACTAATTACTTGAAATCGGTAAACAAGTGAATTAAAGCAACTTATGATATCAAAACTCTATACACAGAGATGGGAATGTAAGCAATGTTCATTAAGCAAAACTGTATTTGCAAAAGTCACAGGCACGATGTCAATCATGTTAAACATGGCAAAATAGTGATAATAACTCATGTTGAAAAAGATGTACTATGCTCCGTGTGAAAAATACCTCATTAACGCATACTTGCTTATTTCATTCATGCGTCAATTTTATGGAACATTTATCGTGCAAAACGTTCAATGTAAAGATCTCAACCCATGTTCACGTAAACCTCATATTGCATGTATGCATGTCATTAATCATTTCATGCAAAGTTAACATATATCACGTAGCACATGCTAAAAATCACATTACATGAAATTTACATTTACGATATTTTCACCGTCAAAATTGCATGCAAGATTTCACTGAATCATCAAAGCACTGTTATATCATCACTTCATCATACGGGATATAAACTCAACAATGGAAGAAAACAAAAGATAAGGTAGGAATTATCACCTAGTCGACAAAAGCCCGTCTACCTGATTGCAAGAAATCTCGGCCCCTTTCATGTCGATGTGTGGTGGAGGCGACTAGTGGGCCCCACTCTGTATCCACGTGGAGAGAACCAAAACTCTAGGGATGTTGCAAAACTATTTTTGCAGTTAATGCATGAGAGAAAAAGAAAGGAAAAATAAATTGAAGTTCTTTTTGCAAAATAAATTTTTTTGTTTTTTTTTTTCTGTTTTCACAAAAAAATATTTTTTTTTTGTTTTTCCTTTTTTTTTTCTTTTTGCTCTGTTTTTCTTTTTTCTCTCCTCCTCCCTTCTTCTTTTTCACGACGTCTGTTGCAGACTTTTTTTTTCGATTCTTTCACGCTTACTCTATGTTCCTCTCCACCATCACTCTCAACCTTCAACTTTCCCTCTCTAATTCTTTCTTCTTCCTCTCTTCAGTTATCACTAACAATCTTCCTTTCTTCTTTTTTTTTACTGTCTCTTCTCACGTCTGTCGGCAGCAGCAGCTGCTGCTACCGTCGTTCTCTTCTTCTTCTGGTCTCTCTCTCAGCCCCTCCGATCAATCTCTCTACTCTCTCACTCTCGATCAACTCCTTCACTCTATTCTCTCTCTCGAACTACAGCACTCTCTTCCCCTCCAACCAGTTGATTTTTTTTGTTCCCTCTCTGATTTTTCTCTCCGGTTCTCTCTCTCAATCTCACTTCAGCTCTTTCTCTGCCGATTTCTCTTTAACTTTCCATTTCTCAATCCCGCCAGCGCTCTCTCTATCTCAGTCTCTGTTCTTTCTCTCAAACTCTCTTCCGCTCTCTCTCTCTGCCAAACCCTTCCCTTAAGCTAGTCGACCGATCCCCCTTTTCAGTCAAACTCTCTCCCTTTTTGAATCTCCTCCCATCTCTCTCTTAGCCAACCGCCCTCTTCTTTTTAGCTGACCAGACACCCCCTTCTCCCATATTCTTTTTGTGTTTACAACAGACCTCACCCACAACAGGCGTGGGGGGCATGGGGAGACCCAAAAGGGTTGTCCACCATGCCACCCTGCATGTGAGACACGCCCATGGAATGTGCGTGCCCAAAACGCACATTGCACATGCGTGGTGGCCCAAAATATTTTTTAATTTTTTTTATTTTTATTATTATTGTGTTTTTCTTATAAAAATGAAAATGGGTCCCCACAATTTTGAAATTTGGTTTTTAAACAAAATTCCCTTAAAAACTAATTTTTTTGACAAAAAACAATCGATTTAGGAAAATTTGGCGTGGGCCAATCCTATCGCGACACGTGGCGACGCCAAGGATTAGAACCGAAGGAGAATCCTACGGTTCCTCGACTGAACCAGTTCCATTCAGAGTTTGGGGTCCTTCGAGATTTGTTTCTCTTCTTGTGTCGATTTCTGGACGAATGGAGTGAAGCCTGCTTAGTCACATTAAACCAATTTTCATTAAATTGTGCACATAAATCGAGGTGCGGCCAAAACGGGTATTTTTACGGGGTGTGCAAAAATTTGGGGTCTACAATGTCCAACAAAGTAACATCCACCTAATGTACTTTTCCTGTCATCAACATTGCCTGCACAATCTGCATCAGAATAGCCCACTATTTCAGAATTTGTACCATTAGTGTACCATAAGCGAAATCCAAGTGTTTCCTTAACATAATGAATAATTCGTTTGACTGCTGTTAAGTAGGACTCTTTGGGTTTTGCTTGATAGCGAGCACAAGCACCAACGCTAAAGGAAATATCAGGACGACTTGTTGTAAGATAAAGGAGACTCCCTATCATGCTTCTATATTATTTTTGGTCAACATCCTGTCCAACTAAGTCCTTATATAACTTAGTAGTGGTTCCCATTGGTGTGCGAGCTTCTTTTGCAGATTCTATGCCAAATTTTTTAACAAGATCCATGGCATATTTTGATTGAGATATAAAAATCCCATCCTTTTGGTGCTTAACCTACAATCTAAGAAAGAAAGTCAGTTCTCCAACCATACTCATTTCAAACTCCTTACTCATAAGATTTGAGAAGGTTTCAGCTTATTTGGTTGATGTAGAACTAAATACTATGTCATCTACATAGATTTGAGCAATGAGCACATCATTTTCAGCCCATTTGATGAACATGGTTTTATCAGCCCACCCTCTTGAGAATCCTTTTCTAAGGAGAAAAGTAGTCAATCTATCATACCAGGTTCAGTCAATCTATCATACCAGGTTCTTGGGGTTTGTTTCAAACCATAAAGGTCTTTCTTTAAGCGGTAGACATGATTAGGATTAATGGGGTCTTCAAATCCTTTAGGTTGCTCTACAAATACTTCTTCTTGAAGGATGTCATTTAGCAAGGCTGTTTTGACATCCATTTGAAAAAGTTTGAACTTTAGATGACATACAACACCCAATAGTAACCTTATAGACTCTAGTCTTGCAACTGGAGCAAAAGTCTCATCAAAGTCTACACCTTCAATTTGAGAATACCCTTGTGCCACAAGTCTAGCCTTGTTTCTCACAACAGTACCAAATTCATCAGATTTGTTCTTGAAAATCCATTTGGTACCAATGACATTGGTATTCTTTGGACGAAGTACAATAGTCCACACTTCTTGTCTCGTGAATTGGTCAAGCTCGTCTTGCATTGCTTGTGTCCAATTTTCATCTTGCAAAGTATCAACCACATTAGTAGGTCCATACATGGAAACATAACATACATGATTTACAATATTTTAAATTTGTCTTCTTGGTTGAACGACGTTTTCAATCCCTCCAATGATTTCATTGGGATTATGCAATCTTTGAGCCCAAGTGGTTGGATGCTTTTGAGATGATCTTCCAGGTTGAACATCTTGATCATTTATGACCATGGTTTGTGGAGAAGCTTGTTCAACTTTTGGGTCTTGTGAAGAAGATGTTTCATCATCATTGATTGAACTATGTTCAATTTTTGTTGTTTTATCTTCAGCAAGATTATCAACTTCAGCTGCATCTAAAGATGAAGATGTGTTAGAATCATCAATAACAACATTAATGGATTCCATGATAGTTTCGGTCCTTTTGTTGTACACACGAAAAGCTCGACTATCCAAAGTATACCCAACGAAGATTCCTTCATCACTTTTGGAGTCAAACTTTCCAGTATTTTCTCTATCCTGAAGGATGTAGCATGGACTACCAAAAACACGAAGGTAACTCAGATTCGGTTTTTTACCAAACCAAAGTTCATATAGAGTATTGAGAGTTTTGAGTCTTAAATAGACTCGATTAACCAAATAGCATGCTGTGAAGATAGCTTCACCCCAAAACCTTTGTGCTAGATCTTTGCTATGCAGAAGCACTCTCGCCATTTCTTGAATCACACGATTTTTCCTTTTAGCCACCCCATTTTGTTAAGGAGTTATGGGTGCTAAAAATTCATGTTTTATGCCATTTTGATCACAAAAGCCTTCAACTTTTGAATCTTTGAATTCAGTACCACGGTCACTCCTAATCCGTTTGATTTTGCATTCTTGCTCATTCTGAATTCTCTGGCATATAATAAAAAACTCATCAAAGGTGTCAGATTTTTCTCTAAGGAATGCAATCCAAGTATATCTAGAAAAATCATCTACAATGACAAGTGTATATTTCTTTCCACCAATACTTTCAGTTCTCATAGGACCCATGAGATCCATGTGAATTAATTGCAGTGGTTTGGTGGTAGCAATATCTTTTGATGATTTATATGGACTTCTAGTTTGTTTACCTTTTTGGCAAGGTCCACATATTCCATCAACAGTTTTTCTTACCTTGGGCAGTCCACGTACTAACCCCTTGTTGGCAATCTTTGCTAGGTCTTTGAAGTTGACATGACCTAGTCTTTGGTGCCAAAGGTGAGTAACATCAAGTTTAGACAAATTGCAAGTAAGGTTAGGAGATGCATCAATCATATAACAATTACTACTAGATCTCATACCAATCATTACACATTTTCCCTCATTATTCATGATTTCGCAATAATTGAAAGTAAATTTCACTGAATGATTAGTATCACAAATTTGACTAATACTTAGAAGGTTAGCTTTCATACCTTCCACATGGAGTACATCCTTGATTTCAGGAACACCGGGTAACTTAATCGTACCTTTGCCTTTGATATGTGCGGTGCTACCATCACCAAATGTGACAACTCCCCCATCATGACTTTTGAAGTGACTAAAGCATGATTTGTCACAGTCATGTGCCTGCTACAACCACTATCTAAAAACCAGTCAAGAGAGTTATTAGCCTTAAAAGCAATTAAAGCAATATTGGTCTTTAGTTCTTCTTTCTTAACCTACACAGATTTTTCTTTTGTGTTGTCTTGGGTGGATTGAGAAGTTTTAGTAACAACTACCTATTTTTTAGAAGAATTTGGGTTATGAGGAGTCATACCTTTGGTTTTCTTACCTTGTGTACTCCTTGGGAGCTTTGAGAGCTCATTAGACAAGTTCCTTGCCTTTGCTTACAATTCTTTGTATTGATTGAGAAGATTTGTTTTTCTTTATTCATTAAAAGCATCTTCTAAATAATATTTGCAAGTATTTTGCAAGTGACCTGCTATACCACAATAAGAACACATTTCAGAAAAGCATACACTATTTGCCCAATTTTTTGCTGGTTTGGGTAAATGTGTTCTTTGGAAGAACATTCTGGACACGTTGCTCCTTGGCTTTCACAAACTTAGTTCCTTATGGTGGGTTGGAACTTGTTGTAGCATCATATCCCAATCCTCTTTTATCATTAGTAGTATTGGCTGCATTCAACAAGTTAGATATAAAATTAGACCCATGATTAAATTTATCTAACAAGTCATTTGATAAGATCAAATCTCTCTTAGTTGTAGCAAAAGTAGAATCAAGAGATTTGATCTTATCTAAGGCTTCTCCATGATCCAACTCAAGAGAGTCGATCTTGGCAAGGAGCCTAGAAATCTCCTCTTCAAGTTGATTTGTTTTGATGGAACTTTCTTGTAACTTGTTCATGGCTTTATCCTGTTCAGTTTGCATGAATGATATCTTCTCATTCAACATCTTATTTTCTTTGGATAGATCCATGCTCTTTTTTAGGAGGTTTGCACACAATTCCTCTAGGTCAACTTCTTCATCACTCTCTTCATGTTCATTAGAGGAATCAGCATTTTTGAATACTTGAGAGAGAGTAGTAGTCATAGCCTTCATTTCATCCTTTTCTTGTTTTTTGAAACTTCTCCTTCTTATTCTTTATGAAACTTTTGAATTGTCTTGTGAGAAGAGCAATTTCTTCATCACTTGAGAAGCCTTTTTCTTCCTTGGAACTTCTTGAGGCTGTAAAAGCAATGTTCTTTAATTTCCTTAAAGATTTGAAACCAACCTCAAATGTTCTCAAATTCACTGCAAGTTCTTCAGGGAGAATAGCATCAATATCTTTACTTTTCTCAATAGCCGTAATTTTGGCTTGAAATCTCTCCGGAAGAGATCTCAACACCTTACAAACTATTTTGGAGTTAGAAATAATTTCACCCAATGCAAAAGAGTTGTTGACAATGTCATTCAATTTAGCATAGAAATCATCAAAGGTTTCATTGTCATCCATTCTAATAGTTTTAAATTGGGTAGTCAACATTTGGAGTTTTGCTATTCTAACAGTCCTAGTACCTTCATGGGTTACCATTAAAATATCCCATGCCTCCTTTGCTACCTCACAATTAGATATGCGACGAAATTCGTCAGCCATTACAGCAGCATAGATGGCATTGAGAGCTTTGCTATTTCTAGTAGCAGCCTCAATTTCATCAGGAGTCCATGATCTTCTGGTTTAGGAACTTCTCTAGAATTGTCTCTGGTACCAGTCATTATGGTAGGAGGAGACCAAGCTACTTCTACAGTTCTCCAAACTCTTTGGTTTAAGAACTTGAGGAAAGCCCTCATTCTAGCTTTCCAATAAGGATAGTTGCTACTATTGAACAATAGTAGTTTATTTACAGCACTACCCTCTCTTTGTGAATCCATTTAGTCACAGAATAGATCACACTCAGGTTGTTAAACCCAACAAGTGAACCTGCTCTGATACCAATTGAAAGTCTAAAAGCCCTACGGTTAGTTGGATTAACCATATGTCAATATGACTATGGTTAAGGATCACACTATCACCTAATTAAAAAATTAAATGATGATACACAGTAGGACAAAAATCTCTAACAAGAGTATTGACTTATTCGATTCTAAATATGCGGAATTAAGAACAAGAATCGAATATTTCAATCTTGCAATAAACTAGAAATAATGCACGAGAGATTTTGTTTACGAGGAAACCCAAACTGGGAAAAACCCCGGACCTAGTCCAGAAAAGAATCCACTAAAAGTTAATGAAAAACTTACAAACCGATTTACCACTCGATGGACACGAATTACGACTCCTTCTACGCTCCAACAGCTACAGTGTACAGTTTATCCACAAATTCGAACTCTACGATTTTGCCTCCTAGTGGATGTTGATGCGTTTCCAACTTGACCTCCACAAGTCTCGCACCTTGAACCAATACTTGACACCTTAAGTATATCACCACGAGCTTGACTCTTCAAGCCACATCACTGGAAATCCACTGGTACACAAAAACAGAGTTTTTAGTTTGAAATGGGAAGGATTGAACTAAGTTCAACAAGCTTGGAAACTAAATGTTTAGAGTTGAAACTCTCTAAGAACTTGTTGAGGTGATGGGTGAATGGTTGATTCAAACATGAATGAATCAACTCCATTTATAATGGTGAATTTTAAACATAGATCTAAAATGCACTGAGTGTGATGAGTGCATCTCTGGATCTAAATCTAGAACACACCATGAGTGATGTTCTTAGATCTAATCTATGACACCCTCACCCACTAAAAGTTGTTTTCCACGTACAATAATTTCCCTAAAACATGCTTAAGAGGGAATGTGCAAAAAAGTGAAAAGGAATCACTTTACAGCTCACAAAAATCGCACATGCAAAACGAATCTGGGCGATGGTTTCGAAACCAAAACAGTTGGTTTCGAAACCAAGACTGTTCTGGGATGGTTTTTGTCTATAGTTTTGAAACCAATCTTGTTGGTTTTGAAACCAAGCTTCATCTGTTGACCAATGAGTTTTGTTTTCGAAACCAAACTTGTTTAGTTTTAAAACCAAACTTCATATGAAGATAGATGAGGTTTGGTTTCGAAACCAAACTTCATCTGTCATTAGATAAAGTTTGGTTTCGAAATCAAACAAGGTTGATTTCGAAACTAACAATTCTTTGTTTTTAAAACACCCATCAACTGAGTTGGTTTCGAAACCAAACTGTCCATATTTCTGAACTTTTCTTTAAAATCATTTTTAAAATAATTAAAAAGTATGGGAAACACTCTTAATGATTTAACCACCTATAGTACTTAATTTTCTATGTCTCTTACCATCCTAGGATGTTTTCCGGTGGTGAGTCGAGTTCTTCGGAGCCTTTGTAGAATTCTTCTCAGTGAACCAAGACTCTCTAGACTCTAACTCAGATTTACAAAGACTATCATGAGTTTACTTTTGACACGAAATTCGACAAACAAAATACATGGACTTTTTAAAATAGTTAACCTCTTGACTTTAATAAATGTAAACAAATGTTAACATAATGAAGAATATCTACATGTGTATATATAATGCACAATACATACACTTGTAGGTAAAGATTTAAGCTCTAAGATTGGTTGAGCTTTGGCATGTTGAAGATATGCAGAGATCGGTTATGATCCTTTGGTGACAGATAAATTAAAAATGAATATGACATTTTGTAATAGAATCCTCAGAATAATGACGTCTGAGGGAGCTCCACAGTTCACGTGCAATGGTAAGTTCAACATCCATTGAAATAATGACTGATCCAAATAATATTATAATAGTGTCGTTGCTTACTAAAGTTTAGTCGATCTAGATCCAAGTACTGTATTGAAGATTCAATGTAGGTTCTTCATGTGTAATGGTAATAAATTCTGGAGGTGGGAAGAAGAATCATCAATAGAACACCAAAATTTTTCGCTACATCAAAATAGATGGATTTTCTTTTAACATAATCGGAAGTTGGTCGTTGAATTTTACCGTTACAAGGTTGGTGATGTCAAGGGCGGTTAAAGGATGCATTAATATTTCATTTAGGTATGCTTGGATTCATTAAGAGAAGAGTGATGCTTAAGAAGAGTAATCTAAAGAACATAATTATCATTGAAAAAGACATATTGTTCGTTAGATGCTATAATACCAAGTAGAATTATATTGCTTTGTGTAATTTTTGTTGATAATAGTGAGTATAAAATACATAAATGAACTTGCAAAAACAAGTTCAAGATAATATATATAAGAAACAGAAAAATAAATTAGTATACACATGGAACGAGACATAATGGAGAGCAAATCTTTAACCTAAGATTGAATTGGTTTTATATTTCTAACCCATGATAAAGGTTTACACACCCTAAGCTAATATTAATTCTTTCTCAAATATTTTTCCATATTACCTTATTCTTTATTTGTTGTCATATAGTAAGTAGACTAGAAAATCCTCTTTATACCCATTGGGTTCATCTGATTGCCAACCATGTTCTTGTCTAACGTCGAATTAAATTATATCATTTTTTTTGTGTTGCCATATCAAATCGAGTAAAAGATTTCTTTATACCCCTAGGGACATCCTAAGACTAATTCTTGTCTAACGTCGATTTAGCTCCCTCAAAGTGTTGCAAGCTTAAGAATTTTCAGAAGAATAGATTAGTGTATAGATGGAAGACACGATGGATAACAAATATATCATTATCTTAAGATTGTACTAGTTTTATATTTTAAACCCATGATAAAGTTTACAAACCCAAAGTTAATATTTTTACTTGAATATTTTTCCATGTAAAGTAACATTCTTTTACGTTGTCGTGTAGGAAGTAACTAAAACCCTCTTTATGCCATCAGTTCATCAGAATCAGCAACTCCAACCCTGTTATTACCTAACATTGATCTTAAGTTAATACAATTTCTTATTTAAATGTTTTCGCACATAAGGTAGGATTCTTCTATCTTTCCATGTAGATTTGGGTAAAAATTTTCTTTATACGACAAATATGATTCATCCTAAGAGTAATTCTTGTTTAACTTTGATTTATTTCTCTTAAAGTGTTGCAAGCTTAAGAATTTGTAGAAGAATAAATTAGTACACATGGAATGAGACATGATGGACAACAAATCTTTATCCGAAGATCATGCCGATCGATTTTACATTTTCAACCCATGATCAAGATTTACAAAATCCTAAGTTAATATTCTTACTCGAATGTTTTCCCGATAAGGTAATATTCTTTTACGTTGTTGTGTAATAAGTAGACTTGAAAACCAACTTTATACCCTCCGGTTCAACCGATCGCCAATTCTAACATCGATCTTAAAGTTAATATCGCTCTTACTTAAATAATCTCTCATATAAGGCAAGATTCTTCAATATTCTCATGTAAAATCAAGTAAACAATCTCTCCATGCCCCTAAGGATTCATCCTAAAACTAGTTCTTGTTTAACGTCGATTAATTTAGGTTAAAGTGTTTCAAACTTTAAAATCACATTGTGGATAAAAAAAAAATAATACTAACAATAATATAAAGTTAAAAAAAAAAAAAAAAACAATATCAAATAGTAAAAATAATACAGCCAAAGTTAATTTGATCACTTGACCTCTTTATATTACAATGGTGGTGATGGGATGAGTTGTAGTTTTGTGGTTGGCATACAAAACCATCCCCCTTAACCATTCTTGCATCTTCTCATCTCTCCACCAAATTCCTGTGTTGCCACTCCCTTATTTGAAGCATTTACGCGAAGGGGAAAGAGAGAGAGAGAGGAGCAGCTTAATAAAATGCTTTGAGGGTTTGGCTTTGCTTCTCAAATCACACCACCCAACATACCCTGAATTCTCTCTCTCTCCTTTCTCTCTCTCTTTCTTCTTTCTCTCTCTTTCTCTTACTCCCGTAGACAGAAAACTTATCAAAATTAGGGTTTTATACAGACCTAGATGAAGGTTAAGATTTCAGGTACGATAAAAATATGATATTGCAGCTCATGTCATTGATTATCTTCCTTCACAAAGTCAATATTAGGAATTAAGATAAAAAGTTTGAGTTAGATTTCAATATCTTTGTTTAGATTCATGTATCTTACGATTCTTTAGTCTATATTTTGTAATTTGTTCATTTTTTTGGTCAATTCAATTGCTTCTTTTAGGGTTAGGGTTATTGAGGTTGTAGGGTTTTCTGGATTATCGGTAATTTGGCGTTTCTTTAATTGGAAATGAATCGAAGGGTTAGGAGAAAAGGGGGGCAATTTAGGGACAAAGAGAAGTCAATTTCTCAGAGTTATGTTGAAATTTGTGATGGGAGTTCTAATTCTGAGAGGAAAGGAGAGGTTGATTGGACTACTTTGCCTGATGACACTGTTATTCAGCTGTTTTCTTGTTTGAATTATAGAGACCGGTCAAGTTTGTCTTCAACCTGTAAAACTTGGAGGGTTCTAGGTTCTGCTCCTTGTCTTTGGAGTTCTCTTGATCTTCGGGCCCACAAGTGCGATTCTGCCACCGCAACTTCGCTTGCTTCTCGATGTGCTAATCTTCAGAAGCTTCGGTTTCGTGGCACAGAATCTGCAAATGCAATAATGAATCTTCAAGCTAGGGGTTTAAGGGAAATAAGTGGTGATTTCTGTCGTGAAATTACTGATGCTACTCTCTCGGTCATGGCTGCCCGGCATGAGTCTCTTGAGAGCCTCCAACTTGGGCCAGAGTTCTGTGAGAGGATCACTAGTGATGCTATTAAATTGGTTGCTCTGTGTTGCCCTAAGTTGAAGAGGTTAAGGTTATCGGGTATCCGGGATATAGATGGAGAAGCAATTAATGCTTTAGCAAAGCATTGTGGGCAGTTGGAGGAGATTGGGTTCATGGACTGTGTGAATATAGATGAAGTGGCACTGGGAAATGTTGTGTCTGTTCGATTCCTTTCGGTTGCGGGGACAAGAAACATGAAATGGAGTTCAGCTCTGCAACTTTGGAATACACTCCCTAACTTGATTGGTATAGATGTTTCGAGAACTGACATCAGTTCCACAGCTGTCTTGAGATTGCTGACGACATCACAAAGTTTGAAGGTGGTTTGTGCCCTGAACTGTCCGGTTCTTGAAGAAGAAAGTAACCATACAGTGTACAATCTCAAAGGAAAGTTATTACTGGCCCTTTTCAATGATATTTTTAAGGGAGTAGCTTCGTTATTTGCCGATATCACCATGAAAGAGAGGAATGTGTTTTCGGACTGGAGTAGTTTGAAGAATGGGGATAAGACCTTGAATGATACTATGACTTGGCTTGAATGGATTCTCTCACATTCACTTTTACGCATTGCTGAAACCAACCCACAGGGGTTGGATAGTTTCTGGCTAAGGCAAGGTGCTGCACTGTTGCTCAGTTTGATGCGGAGTTCTCAAGTGGATGTCCAAGAAAGAGCGGCTACAGGACTCGCAACCTTCGTCGTCATTGATGACGAAAATGCAACTGTTGATTGTGGGAGGGCAGAAGCAGTCATGCAAGATGGAGGAATACGCCTTCTTTTAGACCTTGCAAAATCTTGTCGTGAAGGTCTTCAGTCTGAAGCAGCGAAGGTATGATTTTAGATCCATCTCAATTTCAATGAATTCTTTGACATTGATCTTTTGCGTGTAATTTTGGAATTCTGGTTTGACTGTTTGACTGTTGGGCTGTCTAGGCTATTGCAAACTTGTCTGTGAATGCCAAAGTTGCGAAGGCTGTTGCTGAAGAAGGAGGAATCAATATCCTTGCCGATCTAGCAAGGTCCATGAACAGATTGGTTGCAGAAGAGGCTGCTGGAGGACTTTGGAATCTTTCCGTGGGTGAAGAGCACAAGGTTGTGCTTGGTGTAGCTTTTAAAAAAGAATTCTTCAAAAACACCAATAACTGCTTATAATGTTGGAGTTCTTGTTTTTCAGGGTGCCATTGCCGAGGCAGGTGGAATAAAAGCTTTAGTAGATCTGATTTTCAAATGGCCCTATGGTGGTGATGGAGTTCTTGTATGTGCTTTGCGCATGGTGTCAATGCCATTTATGTTCTATAGAAAGAGTGATATTGAGTCTGAGGTAAATTGTGACTTGGTGATTGTTTGCTGGCTGCCAGGAACGTGCTGCTGGTGCACTTGCAAATTTGGCAGCTGATGATAAATGTAGCATGGAGGTTGCAGTGGCAGGTGGTGTACACGCTTTAGTGATGCTTGCCCGGACATGCAAGTTTGAGGGAGTACAAGAGCAGGTAGTCTGTTATCTATTTTTATAATTATTTTGTTATTAGTAATCTTCGCTTGTTTCTTGAACCATCTAGGCGAGTAAACTGTGAGCCAAAGAAAGGAAATTGCTGCATCTATCAAACATCAATTTCTCTTTGTTAGTTAACTCATATGTTTGCGTGATTTTATTATTTTCCCTTAGAGAAGTTATGGGTATTGTTCACCTGCAGCTGTAGTTCAGTTCACTGGTCCTTTTGGCTGATACTTATCCTCTGCTGTACGCATCTAAGTGAATGCTGACCTAAATTAAGAGCTAGACTTAAGTGCTGATTATCCATGGTTTCAATTATCAATTGTTCGTAAAAGACTATGAATGCTTGAAGTGATATCACGTTTTGGCTGCTTTTTTTCCAATATGTGTTTGGGCAAAGGTGTTTTCTTTTTTTCTTTCTATAGGTTTAGTATGCTTGGAAGGTTGTTCTAGTAAAAATTGATACTTTTACAGTACGGTCAGATAAATATGTGCGTATTTGTGTGTCAATGAACCTACATATTAACAGAATGGTCTTTCAATGGAAGAAAATTTTGCACTTTGCTACAACATCACATACGATTGTTTGAAGGCTAAGAAGCCTGCCGCCTATACCCACGAAGTTGGGGCCGCAACGTTTTTGGAATATTTGCTCTTTCTAGGTATAGGTGGCACCTCTCTTAGCCTGTAATGCCTCTTTGTGCTGTCTGAGCTATAATTTTCTACTGTTTGTGTAAAGACTTAGGGGGCTCTCGGGAACAAAAGCTAAATTACTTAGTATGTGAATGCTTTGTGAAACAACTTCCAAGATGTTGCTTTATAAAAGAAAAATATTGCTTCTAGCTACAAATAAAAACTATTTCCGTGATTCATGCATAAGCAATTCAACAATTCAACCCACTACCCCCATCATCACCACCTCTACCACCTCCAGCACATTGCAACCAATTAACCACCACCCCAAGTTCCACCACCACCGCACCACCACCATCACCTCACCATCACACCACCAATACCACCAACACCCATTTATAACCCTTCATCAATGCCATCAACTCCACACAGCTGCCGTCATACCCCACCACCACCACAATGTTTCCACTTGCCACAACCACATCGTTTCCTTTATGGAATGAATTTATTTTTTATTGTCTATACTACAATGCAAATACCAAATTTATTACTTTTTCCCTTATAAGTTAGTGTTTGCTGAACTAACTTCTTCTTACTTTTTTTTGGTAGTAGAATTGCTTCTGCTTTTGGTTCCCAATGCCCCCATAGTTGTGTCCTAACTTAAAAATCTCTCTCTCTCTCTCTCTCACACACACACACACACACACACCACATGCATTCATGTTCACATGTGTTAGCACTTAAGAGTCTTTGACCGCGCATGCATTCATGTTCACATGTGTTAGCTCTTAAGAGTCTTCGACCGCTTGCGATTTTTCCTAAAGAATTGATGGTGTGGCTGGTTGTTGTCTAGGCTGCTCGTGCCTTGGCTAATTTGGCTGCTCATGGAGATAGCAACAGTAACAATGCTGCTGTTGGACAAGAGGCAGGTGCACTTGAAGCATTAGTGCAGCTTACATGTTCTCACCATGAAGGCGTCAGGTAATTTATTTCATTTCTGGAGCTAGTACTACAGGCATAACATTGTTCTACTATTTAGATTTTGGTCACTCGTATAACTTTTGGACAAATGGTAGTTTAGTTATACTTTCTCTTCATTAGATGTAGGCTAACGAGCTAAATCTTTTGTCAAATTCCTTTTTCTTTTATTTGTTTGTTTGTTTCGTATTTGTCTCCTTTCTTACTTACCAAAAAAAAGTCTTTTCTTTGAAGCAATTATTGTCGAAACTTTTCTGGATAATGACTGTAATCGAATTTATATTTGATTATCTCAAATTCTCAATTGCATTGGATATCACTTCGGTTAGCTTTCAGCTTATCTTTGTCAGTCATCCGGGGTTTATGATTCTTATTTGTTTGAGCTAAGTTGTTATTTTTCAAATTTACTGCCATCTTGTGGAGTTCACCTATAAGTTTGCTTCTTTAGTATTTCTGTTATTTTATTTTCAACCTTGCCTGCTTCATTTTTTCCCTCCACAGTGCTATCTGATCTAGGACGGTTTTCTGTACTGCTTAAACAGACAGGAGGCGGCTGGTGCTTTATGGAACTTATCATTTGACGATAGGAATCGTGAAGCAATTGCTGCAGCAGGTGGTGTTGAGGCCCTGGTATGTCTATCTTTCTCATTGTCCACGCTAATCATGTTATTGATTTATTTTTAATTTATTTTTTTCATTTGAACATCTTTTATTTGTTCTCATCCTAAAACCAAGAAAATATCTTGCTTTTTACATAGACCCAATCATGTTAATTTGGCTGGTTGGCTGGAGGGAGAAGGGAGTTTTGTACCTTACAATCTAGTGGTCTCCCATACTGCCTGGGCAATCTTCCCTTATTAAGCCCCCAAGATCGAAGACCATCCGTATAAATATTCCTTGATCTCGATCAGCAAAGAGTTAGCCTGCCCTTTATGCCTTCAAACACGCTATGATTTCTCTTCGTCCTTGCCCTTAAACACGCTCGGCTTCTTTTCCTCACAGTGCAAAATAGAGAAGCTTCCATGAAGTGCACCCTTTAGAAGAGGATATGTAAGACCTTTTACACATCCAAATTGGGATGCTTATCCTCCAAAACAGATCGATGATGGCATCCTTATCTAGGATGCTGTCCATGCCAAGAGGCAGCCATTGGTGGAATGGTTAAGCTACTCACCAGCTCTGCAGGAAAGCCACGATTCCTTTGGGGAAGCAATGTGGAATAATATGAGTCGACCCAAAAAGAGCCTTGCCCCAAGCCTAAATCCGCCAAGCCTAAATCCTTTTACCCCATCTAGAGATGGAGCCCAAACTACTCTTTCCAGGAAACTGAGCCACCATATCCATGTCCCAATCACTTAATCCGTCATCCCAGTTAAGCGACAGATGGTCTCTAGACCACATTTCATTCATCAGAGTTTACTTTTTTACTGAGATGGCATAAAGCTAAGGGAAAACCTCTTTTAGGTGCAATTCCAGTACCATGGGTCCTACCAAAATTGGTCTAACTGTCTTAGTCACCTAAGGAACAATACATGCTCAAACTGAAATCCTTGGATCACTGATATACTATAAGCAAGACATTACAAAAGAAAGCGAACCACATTTGCATGTTCTCATTGCAATAGGTAGAGAAATATGCTACTGTTGTGACTTTTTTTTTGTCGCAAATCGCAATAATATATATAATTTTCACAGAGGGTCTAAGTCTTGAGATTTCAATGTAAAAGATAGTATTGACGTCTATGAATTTAGGTTTGAATGGTGGAGAGCAGAACAAGAAATTGGAGAGAAAATAAAAATAAAAAATTGGCTAAGCCTATTGATGAAATGGCCGATATGATAGAATGTGGCAAGATCCCATGTTTGAGGGCTTAAAAAGGATTTCGAGCTAGGTCCTTAACCATTATTTGGAACTAGTACTGATGGTCTTTGTATTTGTTGAATTGTTGCTGAAGGGGAGGGAAGGAGTGGGAGAGCGTTGATCTCAACAGGAAGCTTTTTCTATTGAATATACCAATTGAGAATTGGGGGATGTGGTCCGGCTCTAAGATATTTAGATAACTTCAGCAAATGCTCTATCATTGCCTACATTGGGTCTGTAAAAAGATCTGTAGAAAGACAAAATACCTAGGCCATTCATAATCTTTGAATTGCCTCGAAAAAAGATCCTAAGTCTGCACTAGTAAAGAATATGAGGTTATCCCCACAAACAAAAAAGACAATTCCTGTCCTTGACTTGTCAAAGGAAAAACTTTAACGTATCAAGATTAGCTTTGGAGCCCCAGAATAACCTCTTTTCATCCTCTAACCTGTCATCCCAATTTCGACAACGAGAGACTGCAGATCCTTCCCCACTCCAACTCTTCTCGCGTTTTGAAAAACCAACCCTAAGGTTTTTATCACTTGAAGCTTGGCCTTGAGTTAATGCTGCTAAATAGAAGTCCACTGGTGCTAAACTCCATTAAAAGGCAAGATAAGTTCCAATGAGCATCTCAAGAGCTTCATTGGTTAGTGTAGATGGTGTTGAAGAATTAGTTGCTTAGGTGGATCTATAGTGGCCCCTGCATTGTTTTAACCTTGATAACATGCTTTTGGGTTACTGAATATGCTAATCTTCATTACTAAATTTTGAGTTCTGTCAAATGTACCTAATATCTGAGGCATGGCATTTCCATTTCTCTTTTTAAGATAGTCTTATTTTTATTAGTTGAAGCTTTACCTCGAATTTCGGTATTTAGGTTGCACTTGCACAAAATTGCTCAAACGCCTCCCAAGGTCTTCAAGAAAGGGCCGCAGGCGCTTTGTGGGGATTGTCTGTATCAGAAACAAATAGGTATGCTTTATGCATAAGAAATTGTACTTTTTTCAGTTTATTGTTTATCATGTCTTTACCTTAGAAAATTTTAAATTTTGAAGTAGTTTTTAGATGTACTCATGTACCTGGGAACTTTGTGCCTCTAGTTTAAAGATTTTGATTACGGCATGGACCAATCTCAAAAAGATCCATTAAACTCAATGTTTTGTAGCTTGACATGTCTGAAACAAAATAATGAAAGAGTGGCGTAGTGTCCCAACATTAGGAAAATATGGTTTCATTTGTTAATATACTTTTTCCTTTGAAAATTTACCTGTTCCAAATTATCATGCAAACAAATTTTATTTTCTATGCTATAAAATCTTTTGCCATTATTTATGTGCTTCTTTTAATGGTTTTCATTCGATCTATGCATATAGCCTATGAACATTCTTTTAATATTCCTATGCTTTTACCGGTAAAACATGCTCAATCGTATATGATCAAATTTGTTATAAAAGTACTATTCGTTATACGTCATATAAAGCATGCGGAGGATTGGTGCAGTTGGGGTTTATTGGAGAGTGGAGACAGTGTTTTGACACTTTGAATCAACAAACTGTTTGTTTCTAACTTCAACCAAAAAGAATATATGTTTTTGAGAGATAAAATTTTGTTATTTGCTCACTTTTTGACAAGCAGTGTAGAATTGGTTTCGGTCCCCAACCCAATGATAATCGGGGTTCGTCTCTGGTTTACAAGTCCATCCCTTAATATGGATCTGAATAAATTGTAAATTGGGAATATTCTTAGACTGTTTCTTCTACCCTGGGAATTGCAGTTTGACTGCTGGAATGTGTTTTGGTATTGTGAGAGCTACTCTCTGTAAATACCTTTACTTTCCATCTGTATTTATTTGTTCTAATGTAATTATCATGTTTCACTTTGTTCTCAGTGTGAAATTTTCCATCAATGAGGAGTTAAAAGTCCCATAGGGTATTGAAAGTGGAGAGATCTATGGCTGTTGAAACTCTCCACAAGCTCATATAAAAACCCTATAAATTTGCTAGAGGGAACAGTCGTAGAGTATTGGGTCAATCTTATGATTAAGATTCTATTTTCTAACTGAAATTTGGTTGAGATTCAATGAACTGGTTCCTTCATCATATTGGGATACCGCCCATACTTCTAGAATGTCATATGGAACTGCTTTCTGGTGATTTTTTCCCTTTAGATTGAGCTTAATCTGCTCCTTGTTTGAGACTGCTCTGGAAATTGTTGCTGTTTATTTCTCACTAAGAGCTAGCTAAGAGAGATACTTTCTTGGAGATTGTGCTTATGATATTTCTCAGAGAATTCTTTATTGTCTCAATCATGTAGGTTTTTATAAGCTTTATTTTGTCTCATCCCTATGTATTGAATTGTAAACACGAGGTTCAGTTAGCTCGGCTGTGTGGTGTTTTCCAGACCAAAATCTTCATAACTGATTTTTTCAAATTTAACTGTACTTAGCTAAAAGACTTTTGATGTGTGATGTGAAGCATTTTATGAATCTGGCCTTGACGGTAATACTGGACCATTGATTCCTGAACATTCTTAGTAGTAAAGGGTCTAATGCTTCTCTAATAGTTACTAATACAATTTAATTTTCTCTTTCTATATTTAGCATTGCCATTGGACGAGAAGGAGGCGTCGCACCTCTTATTGCATTGGCACGCTCAGATGCTGAAGTAAGTATCACCCTGTGGATGTTCAATCGTTTCAAAACCTTCAGTTGCCAAAAAGGTCCTAAGCATTATTATTTCCATCTTTGTTATTGTTTTGCTTATTCCTATACATTGTTGTATTTGCAAACTAAATCTTATCAGCTTGCAAATTCTAACTATTATTGTTCCTTGTGGAGCATAATTGCTAAGTGATGCGCAAGGATTCTATTGCAGCATGTACTAATTCCACCTTCAACAATGATTCTAGTTGCAGAAGTTGCCGAGTGCAACTAGATCTTTAATTTCTGAGAATCACTGTTTGCACTTCAGTAGAAATGTAGAATATTCTACTAAACCAAAACTACTTCATTAGTGGCTTACAAACATGGAACTATTGGAATAAACAGATCATGCCATTGCACATCTGTTGTGCTATCTTATTTATGGGCTCCCAAATCTGTTTTAAGAAGTAAAATGAATTGTTTCCAATAAAGGTTACCAATAGAGAAAGGATCTAAAAACTGTAGAACTCCTACTCTAACAAGAAAGAAAACACTCCGAATGCTGCACTTGCTAACTACTTAGAATCTGAGATGTGATTTGTGGATTCATTACTTCTATGCGCGTTATAAAATCAAAATCACTAAGAAGATAATAATGTGCAATCAGTGTGATTGCAAAAGAGAAGGCAGTAGTGACAATCTTGATAGATATGATGATGCCAATGATGCTGCTGGAGGTTCCTGGGTTTGATGATGTCATCCTAGACTCTGGTGATCACAATCCTAGGAGGTTTATGTTTTTTTGTGGTGGCACATAAACCATAGCTAAGGTCATAATTGAGTGTTCCTTGTGCTTGGAGCTTCTGATTGTATATCAAACTCTTTCATTACATTCTTAGGTCATCAAAGATGCTTGATCATGTCCAAGCTTGGTCAGTATTCTTTTCATATTCATCATTAAATGGGTTGGTAGGACGAACATGGGGATGAGTCGAAGCTTTTCCTGGTGCGGTTGATGTTCTCATTGTGGATATCATCCTTGCCTGAAGTTAGACTATTCTAAGGCTGTCATATGTGGACCCAAAATTGATGGTGACATAGTTTTCCCAGGACTTTCTACTTGTAAGATACTTCTCTTTGGACATGGAATGGGCGACTTTTTTGTGAAAACTGACTAGTCCGTGCCTCATCTACATGTGGGCCTTACGCACCCTTGTCGAAGTCCATCCAAGATAAACCAATTAACAATATCCAATCAAGTATATAAAATGAAGGTAGCAATATGAGTTCAGTAAATTTCTTGTCAATACTGTTCAAACTTTCTTTACGTGTGATTATCTGGAAAAATGAAGTAGGTGATCATTCAAGACAACCTATTCTATAACACGGGTATCTGTAAGGTTGATTTAAGGGAGGAATAAAGAGGTGTAGAAAAAATAGGCAATAAAGGTTCCGAGAAATTGGTAATATACAGTATAAACAGGATATTAATTATATATTTCACGAAAGTGCATATTTCTATTAGTACATAATTATTTGAGGCTGTACTTACATTTGGTTATCATGTTAACTGACAGGAGTTCTTTCTTGATTGATATGAACTGAACGCAACTAAATTTTGTGTATTTATTTCTATTTAGGATGTTCATGAGACAGCTGCAGGGGCACTTTGGAATCTTGCTTTTAATCCAGGTAATGCTCTTCGTATAGTGGAGGAAGGGGGAGTTCCAGCCCTTGTTCATCTATGTTCTTCGTCAGTATCAAAAATGGCACGCTTCATGGCTGCACTGGCATTAGCTTACATGTTTGATGGGAGGTACATAGTTTTTATTTCTTTCCCATATATTTGCCCAATTTTATGTCATTTTAGCTGTCTTTGATCAAGGTTTCGTTAGAAAGCCCATGATTTACAATTGGATGTTATTGTCTTGTACTTTCTGATCAATATTAACTGATTGATTTTAGTTAGCATTCGATCAATCAACTTGTTTAAATAGGGGTTAATAATTGGCAGCTTTCATGAGTATCAAGTGTTTGCGAGAGGTTTATGCATATATTTCTTTTAATATATTCTGTTGCTTTACTAGGTAAATGATTCCCAACATTTTGTTTAAAAATATGCTTTTCTTCTTTTCTGGAAGGGAATTTCTGGATTTATGAGTCAGTGACCAACTCCTCTTCCTTCCAACTCATAAATATGATCTCCTACATGGGGAAAGCCAAAAGCTGGAAACATTTTTGGGTATCCATTTCGGAGTGGATGGTATTTCACATTTAGCAGAACAAATAAGTGAAGTGACTTTTCTCTTCTCATTTTGCATAGGACAATCCCTTTGTTCCTAAGTTTGAGATGTTGCCCGAACCACTTCATTACTGCCGCTAATGTTAGACTATGAGTTGAATGATGAAATAGGATCCATGTGGCGGACCTTATTATATGGCATAGTAAAATTCATTTTTATGATGGATTATCTTGGACATCCTTTTTGCAGATTTATGGTAAAATCTGATGACTATTATTTCAAACAAACAGCATCTTTAACTCTTTTTTTTGAATAATGGTCGAGAAAAGGCGAAGAAAAGATTTCTTCAAATTTAAATTCCAAATATCAAAATTTTTGAGTAGAAAGTCATGGGCCCCAAGGACACTAGAAGTTATTATTATATGTTTACAGAATCTTTTACACCATATATAGGTTCCTTCTAGAGCATCGTTTAATCCCAAAAAAACTTTTTTGTAAGGACAAAAGCAATGCCGTTACTTTAGCATGCTTCTTCCTTAGTCTTGAGTATCTGCGAGAATTATCTATTTCTTAATTGGTATTTTCTTGTGGAAAAAGTTTCCAGGAAGGTTATACTTTTGTAATTTGCATGATGACGTATAGGAAGTCTGATCTGTTGTAAATATTTTGTTCAGAATGGATGAAGTTGCCTTGATAGGGTCTTCATCAGAAGGTATTTCAAAGAGTGTAAGCTTAGATGGAGCTAGAAGGATGGCCTTGAAGCATATAGAAGCTTTTGTGCTCACCTTTTCTGATCCACAATCCTTTGCTGCTGCTGCTGCATCATCAGCACCTGCAGCCTTGGCACAAGTGGCAGAAGCAGCACGTATACAAGAAGCTGGACATTTAAGATGCAGGTTTGTTTCCCTTTTATTTGTCAATTCTTGAAATGATTCCTAGCTTCTATATGACGATATTCTGCTCTGAGAAATTGACATGTGAAACTAACCCAACAACCTGTTTTGCTCTCCTACCCGTGTATTGACTCAAATATAAGTTCTATTTGCTTCCAAGCTGGGTTGCACAGATACGGGTACTTGTGTCGGACACGGACACAGATACGGTGTGTCGGACACGGCATATCTACAAATTTTAGATACGGGGACACGGATATATACATAATAAATTCATTTTTTAATTCATTATATAATTAAAATAAGTTAAGCTTGTGATGAAATGCTCAATATCCAACGGTTGGATGCCAATTAAAATGATGTTTTTTATGGTCCCAGCTTATTTGCCACGTATCCACAAGCTAAAACATCAAAACCATTGTTTTCTTAGCTTGAAAACTAATGTTTTTACAAAACCATGTGCTGATTTTTAGACTTCTACAAAACCAGTAACTTTTTAGACAATTAATATCCAAAACATCTGCCCACCTTTTTTAAATCTCAGTCTTCATCTTCTACTTCTTCTTTGCAGTTATAACAGACACCTATTTTTTTCTTCTCACTTTTTTACCGTGTCTAACTGTGTCCATGTCTGAATCTGTGTCCACACGTGTGGACACGGGACACGAGTCATGTATTGGAGTGTCGGCGCAACCCAGCTTCCAAGATAAGTATAATATTTGAAAACAAGAAATATAGTAACTAAACTCCGTTTCTGTATAGAATGTTCATAGTATAAGGGAAGTTTTATGGGAAGCATGGACATGGGACACAGAACGACACAACAAATCTAAATCAAATAGGATAGAAACACGGCGAAGACATGGAAATTAAATAATATATGTTTTTATCAAAAAACTTATTTCATAGATGAAATCTAAGAAACCCTAGAAAATCCCTCGTATGAAGTGATTTTAACAAGAGAGGAAGAGAAAGAGAAAAGCGGAAGACATACATTGTCATGTTTGGTCCGTGTCCAGAACGTATCCGCAACAAAAATCATGTGGGACATGTATGCAGTGTGTCCGGCACGGACATGCATGTCCGATGTAGATACTCTTCTCCTAGAGATAGTGGCGAAGCCAGAAATTTCTTTTAGGTGGGGCACTCAAAAAAACTAACATTTTTTTAAATCACGATTAACTAATAAAATTATTAACTATTCTTTTTGTCATATATTTCTATAATAGAAATAATAATGTTTAACTAGTAATGTATTTGAATTTTCATTAGATAAAAAGTTAGATTAATTTCCTTGAGTTTTGGTGGGGCCACATGGAGAATAATCCATAAGGTGTGTGGGGATGATCTCCTCACCCTGTAGATCATCCAAAAAAAAAGCACTCTATTCTAAAAGACTAAAACTTGTAATCCCATTAAAAGTTGGTTTAAAGTTAACGATAAAAATGGACTGTTTGTAAAAAATTCAACTTTTGATAGGTAAAGTTTTCAAATGATGTGACTTTTGGTGAGGATCATCTACTCACTATATAGGTCACACACGAAGCTTGTTCCAAAATTGTACAAAAACGAATCATCACTCTAAACTAAAAAATAAAAAATAAATTTAAACTTAATTTAAATAATATTTATAAAATGAAACTAAGTTTAAACATTAGTTTGTTAAAGAAATATGTAGGAATCCAATCAAAAGAACTATCTCCTAACCGCTAGGTACATAAAGATTGACTATCATCTATATATGGGATTAATTATAATTACTAATAAAAATTTATTTGACTACTAAAAGAAATCCAAGTTACTACTGTTGGATTTTAAGTTTTTGTTTAGGACCATAGTTGTTTATAAGTGAGCGGTGAGAAAATTTGACTTTTCTTAAATTTGCGGGACCGAGTGGGGCACTAGTGTATATGTTAAGAGGTAAATATAAGTTTTCAACTTTTTGGGTGGGGCACGGGCCCCACCTAACTGATAGGTGGCTCCGCCCCTGGCTGGAGAAGTGTCCTTGCTTCCTATGAAGCCTTAAACAACCGTTTAGAATGTTGCTTCACTTTGTTATACTATAGATAGTTTTCTATGTGCTTGCATAAATAATAAGTTACAACATCGAAAATGTAGTATTACTAATATATTTTATTGAACATTTCTATCTGGCTTTCAAATCTTCTCTTTTCCTTACATTAGCTTTTCATCTGATGGGTAGTTTTTTTTTTAAACATATGCTACATGATGTGTTTGGCTGATAAGCTGGACATAATTTAGTTATCTTTTCATTTATGTTTTCAATTTTCAAGCTATTGATGTGTTTTTGTTATCATATTTGTTTTCTTAGTGGAGCTGAGATTGGAAGATTTGTGGCCATGCTTCGGAACTCTTCTTCCATATTAAAGGCGTGTGCTGCTTTTGCTCTTCTCCAGGTAAACAGGGAATGTTCTCCGAAGCTTTCTTGCAAAATAATATCCAATCTACTCTTTTTATCAGTACATTAATCTGCTTCTATATATATTTGTACTTATTTCATTTGAAATCATCATTACTTTACTGATCCCATGAATTCTTCTTGAATATCTCTTAATTGCAGTTTACAATCCCGGGAGGCCGGCATGCAACGCACCATGCAAGCCTCTTGCAGAAGACGGGGGCTGCACGGGTCTTGCGTGCTGCTGCTGCAGCAGCAACTGCACCTATTGAAGCCAAAATATTTGCAA
Source organism: Macleaya cordata (assembly GCA_002174775.1). NCBI lineage: Eukaryota > Viridiplantae > Streptophyta > Magnoliopsida > Ranunculales > Papaveraceae > Macleaya > Macleaya cordata. Next base: position 97,330 of record MVGT01004159.1, on the reverse strand, counting down.
AGATCGTACTTCGTAATCTAGAGCACCATAATGTAGATGCTTTGATCTAAGTTAGACTCAGATGGATGAAGAAAGTTTCATGGAGATCCACCTCAATTTCGGACGGCTTTATGCTCGAGAACTGTGTTACATTCCTTGTAAAATCATCAAGAACTGAGTCATGGGTAGCTCTCACATGGGTTTAACTATGTAGCAGCATGTTTTCTCGGTACGACAACGATTGAAAATCTGGCGTTACAGCTGAGTTCGTTTTCTTAGATATTTATGTTGGTTTGATTTTTTTACTTCTTTGGGTGTGGTTTGTTTTTTAAATTTTTTCTTCTCAACATGTAAAAGGTACTGGAAGGGTGTTAAAAACACCAGTATCTATCATTTTTGTGTTTGCTGTAAACATTTGTGACATTTGTGTTCTATAATACCTATATATGTTTAGGGTATCTGAGACTTAATTGGTCTGACAGATAAAAAAAAACTATCGTGTTTATTGAATATTGGCTTCATTTCTTTCTTTCTTTCTTTCTTTCTTAAATTTGTAAACTTCTGTAAGCGGATAAGCGGGGATCATATCAATTTTGTTGATGTTAGCCTTCGGTCAAAATGTTTTCAGTGCTATTGCTGATGTTAACTAGTTCGTAAGCTATTTCTTCATTTGGTTTTAAGGGATCAGAGGCATATATTCAACAATGGGTCATCCAGACAACTTCAATATGATCTATGCGTGAAGATGCGCCTGCTGAGGAGCATAACTAGAGGAACAAAATTGAACAGATAGATAGCACCAGAGCGGGTAGAACCTAAGTAACCAGAGCGGGAACGAAAGTGGGAGCGGGAGCGTCGGAGCGGCCGATTAAAAAATATTCTTAGTTCTAAAATACCTTCGGAGCGGGACCGTCAGAGCGTAGTTCGGAGCGGGAGCGCGAGGTTCCGGAGCGGGAGCGTCATCCCTATACCAAGGTTTCGGTTACTAAGGGCCGAACCCATGGAGCAGGATATTGCAAGGTAAGAGGAGCAGATAGCTCAGCTTGGGTGGTTACCGTCTCAGGTGGTTGCAGAAGAGAGGGTACTTGCCCCTGTAGATCTTTCAGAAGGTACAACAACTTGAACAAGAGAACTTGCGTCTAGATTCTAGAGAAAGAGCTAGGAAAGAGGCTTGCAATGGCAAGTGCACAATTTGGAACTCACCGTGTATGGTGGTGGTCACGAATGGGCCGACGAACATGGGGAAGGCCCAGGGGGTATGCAAGAGGAGGCGAAGCTTGTTATTTTGTACGTATATTGTAATACTAGAGTACTAATAAATAATTAGTATATAACACTGATGTAAACACAATTCTAATATAACAGTATGAAACTGTTATTACTGTTCTAAAATCAATATATATATATATATAGCAGTACGAAACTGATATATATATATAAAGAACGAAACAGAAAAAATAGAGGGTTAGAAGAAGAAAAATAATTGTAGACCGAGGCTAGAATAGATCTATGTCCTTAAGACAATTAGCGCCCCACACCGATGCTGATGGAGTAATGGCGTTTGTCTCTCAGGACTTCAACGATCTTACCTTCTTGTTATTGCAGCACTTCAATATACAGGAAGCTACAGACCAAATAATGCAGAGTTTTCTCTCTCACAGACTTATACAGACACTAACACTTGATGCGAAAAATTAAATTAATAATACAGACTCTGGACAACTATTTATAGAAGAAATGGTGACTGTACGAAGAGCCAAAAAGTCTGTTCACAAGCACACATTCACCCAAACAGATGTAGTTGAACGAAAAGACTTAAAATGAAAAGAACAGACTCAATACACCCCAAAAACCCGTTGGAAATAAACCCAGAAACAAAAAAAGAAAAAAATAAAGGCATGAGGGACCAAGGCACAGCCTAGGCCCAACACGAGCTCTAGGTGACCAAACTAAGCCAAGCCAAGCCCGGTCCGGGTCGGTCGGACGGACGGACAGGCGGCGCGCGCGCGTGCTCGGTCTTGCATGGGTCCTACCCCTTTCACAAAAGTGGGTGCCCTTTGGGGCCCAAACCCAAAGGCCAACCAAGGAATATAAGAGGCTCTTAAGGTTCTCACACTTTTCCAATGTGGGACTATTCTTTTTACACAAGATTTGTCCCATTTCCAACAAGGTTATAAAAGGTTCAATTTCTTATTCATCCGAAATCGATTTTGAGCAAATAAATACTCTACGAACAACTACTCGACGAGAGGAATGCAACCCAATGACTTATTTTCACAAATTAGATGTGGGTCCCACTCAAAATCATGCTTAAACATTGCTGGTCAGAACTGTCAAAACTGAATTTTTCCAACAATCCCCCACATGAATGGAAATTGACTAAACAAATGCAATATGAAGATGCAGACGATAGAGAGAGTAAACAATGAAAGTTACAGGATTATGAGAGGTAGCTTGTGACTTTGAACCTTCCCTAGTGAGTTACTATCGGATTTACTTGCTGATCAGTGAACATAGGTCTTGAACTTTTCAGCTATATAGAGTAAACAAAGACAATAGAACTCACACTGTTTCTTTCGAACATCTTTGGTTCATACGGTTGTGTTCATTTTGGCCCTGAACAACTCCTGGTATTCATGAGTACTTTTAGAGAATATAGCCTTAAAATTCTCATAGAAGCGGCCACATTTCTCACTCATATAGGTGATTTCCCATTAAAAGTAACATGTCTTACTCCACTTAGTATAATAAGATATGGGAATCATTAAAAGCATTGCTTATCCTAACTCACAGTACAAGAAACATTGTTTCACATTTATACCATAGGAATGAGTAGGAGACTTTAAAAATCCACAGTGTTACATTTGAATTTCACATAATTTATGTTGTCCCTTTGAACCTAAATCTTGGGATCTCCAGTCAACAAGGTTGGGTTTCCATTATGAAAACTCTTAGATTATAGGCATTAAACCCATTCCCCTCGATAATTAATCTACTTGCTCTTTTGGTAAACCTTTAGTAAACGGATCCGCAAGGTTATCTTTAGATTTTATGTAATCTATAGTAATTATTCCATTAGAGAACAATTGCTTAACGGTATTATGTCTACGACGTATATGTCGAGACTTACCATTATAAATATTATTATGTGCCGTACCAATTGCAGATTGGCTGTCACAATGTATACTTATTTTAGGCACAGGTTTCGGCCATATTGGAATATCCTCTAAAAAATTTCAAAGCCATTCTGCTTCCTCTCCAGCTTTATCTAAAGCTATAAATTCAGATTCCATGGTTGATCTGGCTATACATGTTAGTTTTGAGGATTTCCACGACACGGCTGCTCCACCAGTTGTAAAGACATATCCACTTGTGGATTTTGAATCTTTTGAATATGAAATCCAATTGGCATCACTATATCCTTCTAATACTGCTGGATATTTAGTAAAATGTAATCTATAGTTTTTGGTATACCTTAAATATCTTAAAACCTTGACTATTGCTTTCCAATGGTCTTTCCCTGGATTACTCGTATATCTACTCAGTTTATTGACTGAGTATTCTATGTCAGGCCGTGTACAATTCATGACATACATTAAACCCCCTATAATTCGAGCGTATTCTAACTGTGCTACGCCTTGGCCAACATTTTTCATTAAATGTAAGTTTGTATCTATATGAGTTTTTGATATGTTGTTATCATTCTTGCTAAATTTTTCAAGAATTTTCTGAACATAATGTGATTAAGACAGAATTAATCCATCTGAAGTTCTAGTAATTTTTATTCCTAATATGACGTCCGTAGTACCTAAATTTTTCATATTAAAATTACTAGATAACATTTTCTTTGTAGCTTTAATAACATTGATATTACTACCTATTATAAGCATGTCATCTACATACAGACATACGATAACATATCCATGTTCTGTGATTTTTGCATAAACACACTTATCACATTCATTAATTTTAAATCCATTTGACATCATTACATTGTCAAATTTTTCATGCCATTGCTTCGGTGCTTGCTTTAAACCATATAAAGATTTAACAAGCTTGCATACTTTCTTTTCTTGTCAAAAAGCTACAAATCCTTCGGGTTGTTCCATATAGATTTTTTCTTCTAACTCACCATTTAGAAAAGCATTTTTAACATCCATTTGGTGAATTTCTAAATTATGTAATGCTGCAATTGTGATTAACATCCGAATTGATGTTATTCTCATAACTGGTGAATACGTATCAAAGTAATCTAATCCTTCCTTTTGTCTGAACCCTTTAGCCACTAATCTGGCTTTGTATTTGTCAATGGAACCATCTGGCTTCATTTTCCTTTTGAAAATCTATTTACAACTAATAGGTTTATTTCTTAGTGGAAGATCCACTAGTTCCCAAGTATGGTTTTGCATTATGGATTCTATTTCACTTTTAATAGCCTCTTTCCATAATGGAGCTTCTGGAGTTGACATTGCTTCTTTAAAATTTTGCGGCTCATTTTCTAATAAAAATGATAGAAAATTAGGACCAAAAGACTTAGAGGTCTTAGC
>MVGT01004159.1:48727-79289 GCA_002174775.1 Macleaya cordata | reverse complement strand
CAATCTAACCACCTATGGTACTTAGTGTTCTAAGTCACTTACCATCCTAGGATGTCTTCCGGTGGTGAGTTGAGTTCTTCGGAGCCTTTGTAGATTTCTTCTCTTTCAACCGAAGTGAACCGAGACTCACTAGACTCTAACTCAGAATTACAAGAGATCATCTTGAGTTAATTTTTGACACGAAATTCGACAAATATAAAACATGGACCTTTCAAAATCTATGTCCTTAAGACAATTAGCACCCCACACGGATGCTGATGGAGTAATGGCGTTTGTCTCCCAGGACTTCAACGATCTTACGTTCTTGTTATTGCAGCACTTCAATATACAGGAAGCTACGAACCAAATAATGCAGAGTTTTCTCTCTCACAGACTTATACAGACACTAACACTTGATGCGAAAAATTGAATGAATAATGCAGACTCTGGACAACTATTTATAGAGGAAATAGTGACTGTACGAAGAGCCAAAAAGTCTGTTCACAAGCACACATTCGCCCAAACATATGTACTTGAACGAAAAGAATTAAAATGAAAAGAACAGACTCAATACACCCCAAAAACCCGTTGGAAATAAACCCAGAAACAAAAAAAGAAAAAAATAAAATTTAGGCATGAGGGACCTAGGCACAGCCCAGGCCCAACACGAGCTCTAGGTGACCAAACCACACTAAGCCACGCCAAGCCCGGTCCGGGTCGGTCGGTCGGACGGACGGGCGGCGGCGCTCACGCGCGCGTATGGTCTTGCTTGGGTCCTCCCCCTTTCACAAAAGTGGGTGCCCTTTGGGGCCCAAACCCAAAGGCCAACCAAGGTATATAAGTAGCTCTTAAGGTTCTCACACTTTTCCAATGTGGGACTATTCTTTTTACACAAGATTTGTCCCATTTCCAACAAGGTTATAAAAGGTTCAATTTCTCATTCATCCGAAATCGGTTTTGAGCAAATAAATACTCTACGAGCAACTACTCGACGAGAGGAACACAACCCAATGACTTATTTTCACAAATCAGATGTGGGTCCCACTCAAAATCATGCTTAAATATTGTTGGTCAAAACTGAATTTTTCGAATAAAGCTAACCCAAAAAGAAGAGGATGGAGCATGCAACGGCAATATAGGATGAGCATTGTCACAGGAGGCCAGTAGAGGCACCTCCGGAGAGAACATGAAGAAGAGGGCCGACGAAGCAGGGAGCGGTCAGTCAGACGGGGCGACGTGAAGATGCACGATTAGAGCCCCTGCAACACAAGAAGACGACATAACTCCGAGTAACTACAAGTAATGATCAAACGGGTTTCATCCACTAGCAAATTTCTTACTTACCAAATAAGCCACAATTTTATTTTGGGAAGATTATGATGAGGTGTTGTGCCAGACCTTTCCAATGTTATTAGAAGGAAAAGCGTTGGTCTGGTTTATGTTGGCAGATGAGTTCTTGGAGTAGTATAATAAGGATAATCGTGCTAGAAAAAGGGGTCGAGTGCTCGATTTGGGCTTCAGTAAGAAGACAATGAGTCACTCTGAATCTTTACACGAAGCTTCAAGCAGGAACTTTCAGATTTTGATAGGGCTTTGATGAATTTGGAATTTATAATTCCTTGACTTTGAATGTAAGCCATAGATCTCAAGAAGCTGTACAATAGAGTAGAGAGAGATATGCATGCATTGAGGAGGATAAGAAGGCCAAACTAGTGAGAGCAGGACGATAGACAGGTCCCGCTAGTACCAAGCCCCACTAGCAACATTGAGACAGGATCAAAGGGAGAAAAGCAGAATGCCCAGAGGAAAAGAAAGAAGGAAATAATGAAACAACTTGAGGTCTAAGGCCAGGAGATTGGAAGATTAGTAACCCCAACTGTGGTATAGGGGTGACGGTATGAACCACGATCTGGTAAACCCGCTCCAAAAGCATTTTTCAACTTAAGATATTTTTTAATTGGCCATTCCGATGCTCCCACTTTCGCTTTTGTTTCCACTCCCACTCCATGCTCTGGTTACTTAGAGCTGAAGTTACCAGAATCCAATATCATTATTGGTCTGACAAAATCAAGAAAAACTGTGGAAGCCTAGGACCTTGTCTGAGGAAGGGAATGATAGATGTGACAAAAACAGAGACTGTAGGTATCATCAAAGATACATATGATTGAAGAAGGATTACTGAAAGAACATATCAAGCAAGTAGCAAAGCCTAAACATGCATGTTAACTTCATAGAGCTCTGGGAGATTAACGTGAGCCATGCAAGGGTCCATTTAATATGGCGAAAGGTACAAGAGCAATTAAGCTTAAAAAACAAAAGCCTAGTTTATTGAAACCTGGTATTTGGAGAATAAAATATACTTTGTGATTTACTTTAGGACAGTATAGAAACCCTGGAGGGAGGGTGTTAGAGCATTCATTTTGGCATCTTCAAAATACAGAGGATGTTGATAGATAATGGGAGCTCCGTGTTGTTATCCGAAGCTTATGAGCCCATGAACTTATCTAGAGACCAGGTTGAAACTGATGAAAACCCAAAAGTTGGGTTCAACGGAGATTGCACAACAACAGTTTGAAGGGTAGCATTACCCGTCATCGTGGGAAGAAAGATATTTGTGCAGACTTTCTTGCTTCTGGATTGCAGAGCGCCATATAATTGGATCCTTGGACGGGATTAGATTCACGCAATCAGAAAATTTGTTACTCTAGCAGGAGTAGCCCTTGAATCAGAGGTGCCAAATGGCTGTCACTAGCAGGCTGCCTACAACACGCCTTGCCCTTCCACTCTCTCCATGTTTCTTCTCCATCTTTCCTCTCCTCTTTTCCTCTCCATTTCTTTTTTTCTATCTTTCGACTGCTCTTACTCATCGGCGTTTGGATTTTTTTCCCCTCTTTCATCTCCAACTTCCTTATCTTTTCTTTTCCTGATCTATCGAACTGCCATCTCCTCTCTTTCCCCTCTTAATGATGTTTTAGTTGTTTATGTGTTGGGTTTTGACTAGCTTAGGTAGATGCTGACTAGGCCCATGTGTGCCACCTAAGGGACCACAAGGAAGGTCACTTGGACGCCACTCAACCTCGCAAGGTGCCTTCAAAGGGAATTCGACCTACGACATGGGGCACGATTCGCTCCCATAAATATCCAAATTATTGAGAGGGGGAGCCTCCTTTATTGACATAAAGGAGAATCCATGATTATGTTCCCACTACTTTTTCCTCTATTGTTCGTCATTCAAAGTAAACCCCCTTTCTTCATTCTTTGTTTACAGTAGCAGTCACCAAAAGTGCATGCATTGTGGCTGCTTGTTTGTTTTGGTAGGCTGCTAGTAGTCATTTTCTCATTACAATTGTACCGAGTAAGCTGTGAAAGAGAGAAAAAGAGAAGCATAGAGAGCTAATCTCTTGAGTGTTCTTGAGTGTGTAATCTCTTGTATAAGAGAAGAGAGAAAGTGAGAGTGTAAATTCTTGTACACTTGTATATCTTTTGTTTACAATGGATTAGCTTGGTGCGGCTCAAAGAGGACGTAGGACTTGCTCCGAACATCTATAAATCTTGCGTATCTTGTGAGTTATTTATTTCTTCTTTATTTGCTTCGTGAGTATATCTATTTATTCATCCATTTACTTCTAAGATCATGCATTCTGCAATTGAGAGAAAACTCTAAGTAGATTGATCAACTATGACGAGGGTATTTTTTCACAACAACAGGTATCAGAGCCGCAGGTACTATTCATCCATAAATAGTAAATACATGAATAGTGGTACTATTCATACGATGCTGATTCATTCGCGAATAGTGAATATAGTACCAATTCACCCGTGAATGGTAAATACGTGAATAGTGGTACTGTTCGTACGATACTGTTCATCGACGGGTGGTAAACATCGGCGTGGGAGTCATGGATGATAAATCAGACAATGTTACAAGGGTTCGAATTTTCAACGGCAAAAAATTCTCATTTTGGAAGTCACAGATGGAGAACTACCTATATGAGAGAGATCTTCATGCTCCATTACGTGGAGTGAAAAAGAAGGGTAAACTAGATGATGAAGAATGGTTTATTCTTGATCGCAAGTGTGTGGGTATGATCTATAGGTGTCTTACGGAAGAAGTGTACAACAATGTTGATGAAATTTCTACAACAAAAGACTTAATGGACACTTTAGAAAGGCTACATCAAAAGTCATCGACTTCAGGTAAAATTATGTTATGCGAACAATTATTTAATTTAAAAATGAATGAAGGCGAGACAGTATCAGTTCACCTTAGAAAGTTCACAATTATCCAAGGTTGACATTACATTTTCAGATGAAGTCAAAGATTTAAGGCTATTGTCTTCATTACCAACGAGTTGGGATACGACTGTCACATCTATCAACAACTCGACGGGGAATGAAAATTTAAAACAGGAAAATGTAACGGCAATGATACTTGGTAAAGAAGATAGAAGACTAGAACGAGGGTATACCGCTTCTAGCTCTTCTTCAGGCTCTGCCTTGAGCATGCAACATGATAGAGGCAGAAATTTTAAAAAAAATTCAGATAAATCTAGAGGTAAATCTAGAGGCAAATCTAGGTGGAGATCAAAATCCAAGCCTAGAGGTGTATGTTGGACGTGCAACAAAGGACACTTGAAGAAGGACTGTCCAGACAGAAAAGGTGCTAAAAATGGTAGAAACAACGGTGATCAACAGAATGAGATCAATGTGGTTGCCACCGTAGATGATGGAGTAAAAGTTATGGTGAATAACAACAATGTGATTACTGAGAGTTTCCTTTTACTCTCCGAGGACAGCGTAGAGGAGTCTTGGATAGTAGACTCGGGAGCTTCTTTCCAAGCTACAGGGAATAAGGGGATCATGACCTCTTACAAAGAAGGGTACTTCGGCCAAGTATTCCTTGGTGATGGTAAAGCGTGTGATATCATCGGCAAAGGTGATGTGAATGTGAAAGTCAACGGTTCAACGTGGAAGCTGAAAGATATCCGGCATATTCCAAATCTGAGAAGAAACTTGGTTTCTGCGGGCCAAGTTTGTGATGATGACTGTGATGTTCACTTTTCTAAAAACAATTGAAAAGTGACAAAGGGAGCTATGGTGTTAGCTCGAGGATAAAGGTGTGGTACTCTCTACGGGGCTTCAGAAGGACCTACTCTAGTAGTGGCTAGTGGTGGGGAAGACGTCGTTTTATGGCATAGAAGACTAGGACACATCTGTGAGAAGAATATGAAGATTTTGCATAAAGATAGTCATTACCGAAGGTAAAATCACTTGAGATGAGTTTTTGTGAAGATTGTGTTCTTGGAAAGCAAAAGCAGGTCAATTTCAACAGAGGCGTCAGAAGCTTAAGGAAAGAAGAACTAGATCTGGTTCATACAGATGTTTGGGATCCAGCAGATGTCACTTCTTACGGTGCTGCTCAGTACTTCATTACCTTCATCGATGACCATTCGAGAAAGGTATGGATTTATTTTATAAAGCATAAATCTGATGTGTTTGATGTGTTTCAGATATGAAGAGCATTTGTCGAAACTGAAACAGGTCTAAAACTTAAATGCTTAAGGTCAGATAACTGTGGTGAGTATGATAAAAAAGAATTCTTACAGCTCAGTGCTATTAGTGGGATACGTTTGGAGAAAACGCTCCCAGGGACACCCACGGAAAATAGGGGTAGCTGAGCGTATGAATTAGACGCTAAATGCGCGTGCCAGATGCATGAGATTGCAATCAGGGTTGCCCGAAGCTTTTTGGGCACATGCTATAGAGACAGTTGCTTATCTAATCAATCAAACACCCAGTAGTTCATTGGATATGCGGATTCCGTAAGAGGATTAGACCCGTAAAAAGGTAAATCTTTCTTATTTGAAAGTTTTTGGATATGTTGGTTATGTTCATCTTAATCCTAAAGAGAGGAAAAAGATAGGTCATCAGGCAAAGAAGTGCATCTTCATTGGCTATGGAGGTGACTCATTTGGATATAGGTTTTTGGACTACGAGAGTCACAAGGTTATCCGAAGTAAAAAATGTAACCTTCAATGAAAATACATTATATAAGGAAAGGAATGCAATACAGGCCCAATGTGATGAATTAGAAACTCAAGTTGAATAACAAAGTATGTTGACATAAGTAATGTTACAGGGATGACTAGTAGAACAATGGAAGGGGAAGAACAACCAGAGGCTCCACAGGAAGAGGAACCTCAAGTGCAACAAGAAGGTACTCCAACTACAGTGGGAGTTCCTCCCACAACTCCACAGGATCAGTCAAGTATACAGACTGAAACATCTACAGTGTTTGTTCCAAGAAGATCATCATGAACTCCTAAACCGAATCCAAAGTATATAAATATAATGGATCATCTGTTGCTTACAGATGGTGGTGAACCGGAACATTTTGATGAAGCACTACAGGTTAAAGACTCTAGTAAGTGGGAACTTGCTATGAAGGAAGATATGGACTCACTCAGAATGACACTTGGGTGTTAGCAAAATTGTCGAAAGGCAAAAAGGTGTTACAGAATAAGTGGGTGTATCGGCTAAAGAATGAAGCAAATGGAGACATATGCTACAAGGCGAGGCTCGTTGTAAAGGGGTTTCAGTAGAAACCAGGTATTGACTACAACGAGATATTCTCTGTAGTTGTGAAGATGACCACTATCAGAGTGGTGCTTAGCCTAGTGGCTTCACAAGATCTCCACCTTTAGCAGTTAGATGTAAAAACTGCATTTCTTCATGGTGACCTTGATGAAGAAATTTATATGAAGCAACCAGCTGGTTTCATTGAAAAAGGCAAGGATGAGATGGTGTGCAAACTCAAAAAGAGTTTGTATGGTTTGAAACAGGCCCTAAGACAATAGTGCAAGAAGTTCGACAACTTCGTGCACAGAAGTGGCTACACGAGATGTAACACAGATCACTGTTGCTATACCAAAAGGTTTAACTCTGGTTACATCATTTTATTACTTTATGTTGACGATATGTTAGTTGCTGGAACTTCTCTACATGAAATTAAGAAACTGAAGGCGCAATTGACAAATGAGTTTGCCATGAAAGATTTTGGTGAAGCACAACAAATTCTTGGTATGAGAATCAGTCGGGATATGTATAAGGGAACTCTTATGCTTAATCAGGCTGAATATATTAAGCAAGTTCTAAAAATATTCAATATGGAGAGTGCTAAGCCAGTTAGCATATTGCTTGGAAGCCAGTTCAAGCTTTCAAAGTTGCAGAACGCCACAACAGATGCAGAAAAAGATTATATGGCAAATGAGCCATATGCTTCAGCTATTGGGAGTCTTATGTACGCTATGGTGTGCACAAGACCAGATATTGCCCATGTAGTGGGAGTAGTGAGCAGGTATTCTAGCAATCCTGGTAAGCAACACTGGGAGCCTGTAAAGTGGATCTTTAGGTACTTGAAAGGTTCCACGAATGTACCTTTATGCTATGTAATGGGGGACTCCATTCTGAGGGGCTATGTGGATGTAGACTTCGTTGGTGACCTTAATAAAAGGCGAAGTACGACAGGGTATGTCTATACTCTGGGGTATACTGCAGTGAGTTGGAACTCACGGTTACAAACGTTGGTGACATTGTTAACAACCGAAGTAGAGTACGTGGCTATTACAGAAGCCAGTAAGGAGATGATATGGATGAAAGACTTGTTAGCAGAATTGGGGCAGGAACAGGAAAAAAGTGTTATATATAGTGATAGTCAGAGTGCTACTCATCTTGCCAAGAATTCAGCTTATCATGCCAGGACGAAACACATCGATATCAGATATCATTTCATTCGATCTCTGTTAGAGGATGACGAGTTATTACTCGAGAAGATTCTTGGTTCTAAGAATCAGGCAAACATGTTTACTAAAGGGTTAACAGTAGAAAAACTGAAGCTCTGCAAAGCTTCAGTGGGTCTCTAATTTTAAGGGATAAGGAGGTGAGCCGGATCAAGGAGATTATGTTAGCAACGATAATCTAGGTTAAAAAGGGAAGGTAATAGTGTACTGCAGCTCTGGGGTTGAGGTTTATTCGGCTCCAAGTGGGAGATTGTTGAGAGGTGGAGCCTCCTTTACTGACATAAAGGAGAATCCATGATTATGTTCCCACTACTTTTTCCTCTATTATTTGTCATTCAAAGTAAAGCCCCCTCTTCATTCTTTGTTTAAAGTAGCAGCCACCGAAAGTGCATGTAGCCACAATGTTGTGGCTGCCTGTTTGTTTTGGTAGGCTGCTACCTCTATAAATAAGTAGTCATTCTTTCATTAAAATTGTACTGAGTAAGCTGTGAAAGAGAGAGGTAATATGTTCTTGAGTGTGTAATCTATTGTAAAAGAGAAGAGAGAAAGTGAGAGTGTAAACTCTTGTACACTTGTATATCTTTTGTTTATAGTGGATTAGCTTAGTGCGACTCTAAGAGGACGTAGGACTTGCTCCGAACCTCTATAAATCTTGCGTGTCGTATGAGTTATTTATTTCTTCTTTATTTGCTTCGTGACTAATATCTATTTATTCATCCATTTACTTCCAAGATCCTGCATTCTATAATCGAGATAAAACTCTAAGTAGATTGATCACCTACGACGAGAGTATTTTTTCACAACACGAATATGGGGGGAAGTACAAAACGTTATAGTTTGGAGGGCTTAGAAGAAGAGAGCGAGGGGGGCACATATCGCTCAAAACGCTTGACTTCAAGGGCGTCACTAGCCCAGAGCGTCGCTCCTTGCTCCCCTCGTATGGTTGAACAGAGATAATGGAGGGCCGTTATAGGTACAATAGATACCCTAATAAGTCAGAGATCTTTTGACGTTCTTGTCTCTAGAGGACGGCCCACGCGTAGTGAGCGCTAATTTGCCACTCTCATAAAGCAAACCTATGGGTGCCACGTGGCGATACTGTTAGAACCATCAAATAAGGGTTGCTTGCTCACCACGCATAGGTAGCTTCTAAAAGTACCTGGCCGGAGGGTCTCAGTGAGGATGATGATGATTATGATGATGTAAGTATAACACAACATTAATAATAGTAATAAATTATATATGGGTCAGGTTATATAACCTCTTTTATATAGCCCCCCTTATATAACCCCTCGCCTGAGGGGCCTACATAATGCATTCAGGGGCTGATTTTTGGAGAGAATGATCTACATGACGAGGAGAACATAGTTACCTGAAATCAGCCTATTCTGAAACTTCTAACTTCAAATCTACTCGTTTTATATCAACGATCAAAGTAAAAGTTTAAAATTTGCATATTTTTTAAGGGCTAATTTGAGGGGGGTTAGAAGTTTTAGAAAGAACTAATTTTTGAATGTGATGAAATGCATAATAAGGAGAATATCCTCTCCAAAAATCAGCCACTGGATGCATTACATGTAGGCCCCACAAGCGGGGGTTATATAAGGGGAGCTATATAACCTGACCCATTATATATTGATGCACATAATAATAAAAATAATAATAATTTTTATTATTATTTCTACTTCTATAAGAAGCATAAGCACACTTTAAGTGCAATAGTATTCAGATTCACCTCATCAAAAAAAAAAAAATTTGATTCATATTAATCCCCTAGCCTAAGCTCTCAAGTGAAATAATATCTAATACTATATAAGGGGCTTCACCTAGCCAACAATGTGGCTTGATGAAGCTGGAGTATGAAGTTGCGTGTTGGTTGTCGTTTAATTTTTTTTTTTCTTTTAAGAAAAATCAAAATACTGGATATGTACTTTACTATTAATTATTTATTTACACTTGGTTTGCACTTCCTAGTGGGGTCGCATGGAATTGACCCAAGAGCTTATTTTTTGTGAAGATGATCACGACAACGTCTAGATTACATCAACCTATACATAGTCACCAGTGGACCAACCTAATACTCATTTTATTCTTATACTTTACTTACACCTTTTTATGCACCCATGTGGAGGGGATCCAAGGGCTAGTTTTTTGTAACAATGATCTATCCATCATCTAGATCAACATTGGCACAAGTATCGTCCTCGAGTGAGCCACCTAATTCCTATAATTTGTAACATGCACCCCACACACACGAAGGCAGGTTTTACAATAAAACTTTTAAATATTTTTGGAATTTTGGAATTGGATCTCCCACCCTTTCTTATGGAGCACCTTTTACTAAAAAAACTCAAGCAATTGATCTGTACTTCCATTGGGGGGGAGGGGGGAGAGAGAGAATTTAAATGGGCTCGTGATATCTACCGCATAACCAACCGATAAGGGCCACTTAATTTTAGGGTCAATAATAGTTGAATGAATTTGATGTATATTTTAATATGGGCTACCATCTTTTGGTCAAACAATAAAACTTATAGATTTTCTATTGTTTAACACTTTCCTTCTCACTTCACCAATCTAACGAATTTTTCTACCATCTTATTCATCATCACAACACCGAGTACATTCAACCTCATTCGACTCAAACATTTCGAATATGGAAATGCTAGAGTTACAGCAAATTCCAACAGAATTTGCTACAGAAAGCTAATCCGATGGTCAATATGTTTCACATAATCCCAAAGTGATATGAATCTCAACGTAAATTGTGTATTCTGTACCAAATTCTGTAGCTTTTTCTGTAACCCTAGCACTGCCGTTTCGAATATTGGATATCACATTTGAGAGTCTTATATATATGGGTATGAAATAAACTCCATCATTAGTGGATGAGTTTTTTTTCTACAAAACAAGTTTGGGGAAGGTATTCGGTCATCAAAACATAAAAAAAATAGAACAAAAGAAAGTAAATTATTGTAGAGGAAACCAAAAGTACAAAATTTTTTATTAAAAAAATTAGTTGTGCATGATCCAGGACTCCGAACAATACATAGTTTATCCTTTTTTTTTCCATAAAAAGGCATTTGTTCGGTTGTTGGCTGAGTTGGT
Organism: Macleaya cordata; assembly: GCA_002174775.1. Classification (NCBI taxonomy): domain Eukaryota; kingdom Viridiplantae; phylum Streptophyta; class Magnoliopsida; order Ranunculales; family Papaveraceae; genus Macleaya; species Macleaya cordata. The sequence continues at coordinate 68,403 of MVGT01004159.1, read as the reverse complement.
TTTTTAAAATAATTTAAAGGCATTTTACTTGGTCGTGGTAACCAGTGGCGGAGCCAAAATTTTTTTTTGGGTGGGGCACTTAGAAAACTTTTAAAAAAATCATGGTTTCTAAGCTACAATCTACAAACAACTTTTTCTACTCTTTTCTCTTGCCTATTTTTTATATAATAAATAATTAAAATAATAATTATTGACAAATAAAACTTTTAAAATTTCACTATGACAACAATCAAGCTACTATTATTCTATCTCTATGAGATTTAAAAGAAAAAGAGAAGATCAAAAATACTAAAAACAACGATATGTTACTTGTTTATAATAATATAATGTATGCACTTAAACTAAAACACAAATAAATGGTAAAACTAAAAAAGAAAAAAATTAAGAATTAATAAGAAAAAATTACAACAAAAATTGAAGATGAATCTTACTTGATAGTTGATTCTCAATCTCAAATTTATTTGATCTATAAGAATAGCTCCACTTTTTTTTTTAGCTTTCTAGGGTTTGTTTTGAAACACAAGAGTCAAAAGATTTGAAGGAAGATGAGAAGCTCGTTGATGGAAAAAAAAATCGTGTAAAAAAGAATAAAAGTGTTTCAAATAAGTGAATAACTCAAAAGATTAAAAGTGGGGTCCACTATAAGTAAGGCAACTAACCCAAAAAGTAAAGTGGAGTCTACAATTTCTAAAACGAATTATAATTTGCCAAGTAATAAGAAAAGAACAACATATAATATATTTTATTATTAGAAAGGGTGGGGCACTTTTGGATAGGAACAAATCTAATACCTTAGATTTCTCAAAACTTTGGGTGGGGCACGTGCCCCAACCAATTGACATGTAGCTCTGCCCTTGGTGGTAGCCCTTAACAACAGCCCTTAACATCACCAAGTAGCCCTTAACTTAGGTGACTCTTATCGGTTGCCTATGCGGTAGATATTATGAGCCTTTAAGTGTTTAGGTAATGATAATCTGCATGATGTGGACAGGCGATAACATCATCACGTGAATTTTTAGCTCTTTTTAAGTGGTCGGCGTTTTGAAAAGCAGTGGTTTTCTCTTTCCATTTCTACTCTTTTAGTTTCTATTTAAATGTTTAGGCAATGATAATCTATATGATGTGGAAATAGGCGAGAACATCCTCACGTGAGTTTTTAGCCCCTTTTTAAGTGTGGGCGTTTTGAAAAGCAGTGGTTTTCTCTTTCCTACTATTTCAGTTTCTACTTGAATTGTGCCCCTATTAAAGTAAATGGTTAATTAGTCTGAGGTCCCATATTATGACCAATGTTAGGGTTTGGGTCCTACAAATGTCAATCTTTGAGTTTAGATCCTGGAATGACGGTTTACTCGATTGATCGTCTAAAAAGTGGTAAAAATTTATAAAATGATGAGAATACCCTTTAACAGGACCCAAACACTAACTATGAATTATCAGTAGGATCTAAAATCAAATTTTTTATTTATGTTGCTAAAAATAGAACTATTACCTATGTATGATTTATCTTTGAATCTGTAAGGAATTACTGAAATAAAATCTCCACCAACTTGTCTGTACACTCTTGCATCTTCATAAGAACCATGAACTGAATCAGTATGAATTCTTAGTTAGAGATCAAACTAACAAATGACTCATATTTGTGGTTGGTTCCAATCCACCACGGCTTAAAACCCATATCACCATTAATGGTTTCTTCCTCACTCGGAGCATAAAGATTAAGATTGAGTAGACATCAAATCACGGGGTAGCTTTTGCTGAATTACAATAGTCTGACTATTTCTAGATTCAGATCCATAAAAAAGAAATTTGATTTTAGATCCTACTGATAATTCATTATTAATATTTTGGTCCTGTAAAAAGGTATTATCGTCATTTTAAAGATTTTCGTCACTTTTTGGACGATCAACCGATTTCATGACCTAAACTCAAATATGAACAATTGCGGGACCTAAATCCTAACATTGGTCATAATATCATACCCACAAACTAATCTATATCTATATTATTATATAAAGAGAATACCCCTTTCAGGTAGTTATTTCGTTGGATGGCCTGGCCTTCTCACTAAAAGACATAAATTGCCCTTGATTGCAATCATATTTATATTGAAAATAAAAAAATCAAAGGGCACTTTGGTCAACACTGGTTTTAGTATTTTCTAAAATAAAAAAAACTACTTCGGGCTCACCGATAAATATACTTTTTAGCCAATCACCCACGCTTTTACTCTGCCTCAATTAAGTAAAGATTAACTTTTATACCCATTCAATTAGTTACAAAACTCAAATGATTAACATGTCAAAACATATTTAAATGGGGACATTATTGTATTTTATATTAACAAGAAGTTACAACTAATTTTACTCTCAAAGACTTTCCCACGTTTATCACAATCTAACTACTTAGATATCCCTAAAAAAAAAGGGATTTTTATATTAACTACTTAGATATCACAATCCTAATAAGTGGATAAACAAAAAAATGCCAAAAAAAAAGGACAAAGAAGAAGATGGTAGGTTCCAAAAACTTGATAAATCTTTTTCTTACTCTATCTCTCTGTATTTTATTTTTTATTTTTTGTCCTCTTATATGTTATCCCTCTTTGTCAAAACAGGATTGTGCAACCAAGAAATCTAATGGCATAAAAAACTCCAAAAACATTGAGAATTCAGGGACTTAACATTCCATCCCTTCCAAGGTATTGCTTCTTCGCCATCTTTTTCTTCTTCATGAAACTAAGAACGAAAAATAAAGGAATTATGTTTGTTAAATAATGATATTTAACATAATATAGCATAAAACAAAGGAATTCTGTTTGTTAATTTTTATTTTATCAATGCTTTGTTATTTAAATTTCTAATAAAGGAATAATGTTTCTCTGTATTTAATTTTGTTTTAGGAATTGTGTTTGCTATCTTAGGATAGATAGCTAATGATTTGAATCAAATTAAGAATTCTTCTTACGGTAGAATTCCTTTTCCTTATAAATTATTAACTCTAACGACCATAACTATTCCTTTACTTTTAATATAGCATTGATAAAATAAATTTTTTAACATATTTCTTAGAATTGTAAATAATCGTGTTTGTTTTCTAGTCTTAACATAACAAAATTTTTAGCAGAAAATAATTAATGCTATTTATTTTTAGGTTGTTTCAATCTTAATTTTAATTAGTTGAATTAATTTTGATATTTAATAACAATAACGCTAATGCTACTTATTTTTAAAAATCTTTTTGTTGTTTCTTAACATCCGCAGGTTGATTTAAAGATTGGGTGCACTCATATCAACGTTATAGTGTGTTCGAGTTTAAAATCTTTGAAGTATATTCATAATTACATTTTTAAATGTGATCATGATCGCACAACGCTACTATTAAATTAGTAGAAGAGGTCTCTTTGCGGTCGTGCAAAACTTTTGATTACGAGATCCGAGTGTTATTTGATTTTATTTTTATATTTAGGAGATTAAGATTAGTTTGGTTTTTATTTTTCAGCTCATGGCTATTTGAAGAAAATTTATTTAATACTTTATTTTTTTAATTATTTTTTTAATAATCTATTTTATTTAGTAATTTAATATAGAAATAAAATATTTTTTAAATTGAATAGTTAAAATGTGTTACGCGCCCATCGCTTCGGGCTGGTTCACCCTAAAGTAAAATCCTAACTTCACCAAAGTTTTGGCGTATGATTGATAAAAAAGACTCACTCTTGGGTAAAACAGAATCTAATAATCTAATCTTGACACTTGATAGGTCGATTCTATTACGAGTCAAGAAAAATAATTAATTTAAATAGACATAATCATCCACGTCTTCATCTATTGAAGACTTATCCAAGCAAAGAACAAGGCCCTAACCGACAGATTTTCGAACCTTTATAGATAGAGATCCAGGGAGGACGAGCTAAAGTGATTTCCGGACCATGCATCGTCTGTACGATGCTCCTCCAGTCTTAAAATGCCACGTGTAAGAAAAGCTCAGTCAGCAATGAGCAGTTAGATATAATATATGCAAAATCAGCCAATTTGATGTTAGGTAATCGTTGTATCCAACCATCCCTTAAATGTATTTTTAACGGCTATGACGTGAGTCCAGTTAAGGGTGGGCCAGATATGTGACGTCAGATAAGTTTAATGTTCACCACGTGGCGATTTTAAATATTTGGTATATCCAAAATTGCTAGACCCTAGCGCAACTAAACTTCCTACATAAAACTACCGACCTCACCAAAGACAGGACCCCCTAGTGCTAAAAACCGACCAGCCGAGTTATCATTTGTCAATCTATCGAGATATCAAAAATAATGTCGTAGCCATAAATAACACGTTCATACGTGGGACCCAGAAAGTTAATGCATGTTTCCAACCTCTGGTGCTTACGTGTCTGTCTCTCTGTCTGTGATAGAATTATAGCTCTATTTTCATATGACGCGTTTCTTTCTCTCTCCTCTTTCTCTGTCTACATTCTGAAGTTCTCATTCAACTTCTTCTGTGCTCATCTTTCTATTGAGAGTTTTAAAGAGATTTAATGGGGAAAACGACGATCCAACAAAAATCTAAGCTTTGGTTCCGATATTTTCTCTCTCTAAAAAGGAAGAATTTTGAAATGCAGAGGTGAGAGAGAAAGTGAAAATTGAAAGGATATGGATTGTGAATCTAATGAGAACGGTGTTTATTTGGAACCAGCAGTTCATGGTGGTTTAGATGTTTGGAGTTCTAAGAATTCTACTTCTAAGGCTAATCATCTTGTTGTAATGGTTAATGGAATTCTCGGAAGGTTTGATTTTTCTATGATTTTTCATTTGATCTCTGTTTGTTTGAAAGGATAATTTGGGCTTTTATTTTCTGAGTGTATCAATTTTTTTTTTGATGAAATCTGGAAAGTTTTCGTTTTGAATTTTGGAAATTTTATGGAATTTGTTAGATCTGAACATTTGTAACGTTCTAAAACATGAAATTGATTGTTTTTCTCTTGTTTGGATTGAATATTTTTGCAGTTCCTCGGATTGGAAGTTTGGGGCGGAGCAATTTGCTAGAACGCTGCATGATGAAGTGATTGTTCATTGTAAGATACGTTTGCTTAAGTTTTTTTTGCCTGTTCAAGATGTTATTAAGAAGAACACAAAAATTTCTTATTTTTGGGCAGTAACAATGGTGATCCAACTGGTCCTCAACATCGCTTTTCGATTTTATTTCGTATAATGGAGTAGATTGTAAAAATTACTAGGCAATTTCACTCTCTAGAATAATGAGAATTACTCCTGGTTCAGGATGTATGTCTCCTGTTGCCATTTCTGTTATTGGGTATGCACTGAGTTGTTAAGATTATTGACTTAACAATTTTGGGTTGTGTCACTTTAAAATTCTACCAGTGCCATGAATCCTACCAATTTGGTGGATAAAATTCAGAACTGTTAGCGCGCGTCTGTATACACGATTGTCTTTAAAAGATTATGTTTTTTGCATTTATGAATATTCCCATTGATAAATTGCGTTGAGGGTCTGCAGTTGGTTTAGGAAATTGAACTACAAAATTTTAATTTCTACAAATTTAGGTTCTTGAAATTGAGATATTCTTCCCAGTTTTCAATGTATGGATCTTTCAGCTCTCACAATTATTTCATCTATACTGCAAGTTTGACTAGCCTTTGCTGTATCTTATTCGAGTTTCTCAACATGTTTTGCAGGTAGTGAACGTAATGTATCACGGATGACGTTAGATGGTGTAGATGTTATGGGTGAACGTTTAGCCGAGGAGGTTGGTTTGGCTTTTAGATTATAGATTCTCTTAATTTACTGTGATTCCTGATGTGATTGAGAAAACTGCCGACTTTGCTTGGTATATTAAGTGGGTCTTTTAAAAAAAAAATGATACATCTGCTGCGCCCTTGACTTTTTGATATTGACATCATATAATTTTAGGTTTTGGAAGTGATTAAACGGAGGCCAGAAGTACGGAAGATTTCTTTTGTTGCACATTCTATGGGTGGACTAGTAGCAAGATATGCGATTGGAAGACTATATAGACCTCCTAGAATGGAAAACACAGAGGACGGGTCACATGATTTATGTGATGGAGATTCAGGAGGTACAGTAGGCGGTTTGGAACCAATGAATTTTATTACTGTGGCAAGTCCTCATCTTGGTTCAAGGGGTAACAATCAGGTATTCTTTTCCTCACTTTCTATTTCTCGACAGGTGCTCCGAATTTTGTTGCAATCTATGCAATAATAAACTATTGTGATACTGAAGTGAGGGTCGTTTTTTCTAGAGTATGCCACCCCCGATAACTAGGGTAAGGGCTCGATGATGATTTTGTGATTTTTTATGAATGCACGTCATAGTTAGGGAGGTTCACCTATGATGTTTGTTATTCCTTTGTAGTTCTTTGGATCTGTATGGTCACATGATATCAATCATCAAAATGACTAAGATATTCTGGGAACAATCCGGTGATCTTTTAGGGAGATGCAATGTGGGATCTGGACAGTTGGAAGCTAAAATGTGCATGCTCTTCCGGTCCTTGAGATTGTAGTGCCTAGAAGGCAGAAACGACCCAGGGCTTGAATCTTGAAGAAATTACAGAATCTCATACTTATTTTTGGACCGAATCTGTCTACTTTAGGCTCTGCGTTTGAGCATTTTAAAATTCTGATCCCCACTTTTTCTTGGGCATTCTGGTTTAGCATTGCCTGTTGTCTGTCTGCCTACAATTCAATCAATCACCTCAACTCAACTATGAATACACTTGTGCTAGTTGATTTGAATTTCAGGAGCTGAGTGACACATGGAAATGCTTATCATTAGGGGGAAAAAATAAGTGACATTAGAAGTTGGTAAAAATTAAAATAAAATCTAATAATCAGGAAATCCTGAAGAAAGTAAGCAACTAATGATAGATTGATGTGAAAATTCTCTCTTTGACAGTTTCACTTTCCTTTGTTGCTTTTTTCCTCCTAAAGAATTAGATGATTTTTTCCTGTAATCTTGCCTAGGTACAGAAAAGAGGTGTGGAGCCTCCTAAACTCTACCTTCAGATCCTTTTCTTCTTTTTCAGGTAGTGTGAGGATATACTTTAGTGAACGAGGGCACGTAGGTTTTTATGCACATCAGAGAGCCTGATTTAGGAATATGCAAAAGTCCGAGAAAATGGATCTCGCTAGGATGAGGAAGAGAAGAAAGAACACTGGGTTCTGTATTACTGGGAAAGACACTCTATCTTGTCATAGCAAATGCTTAATTGGTCATTTTAGAATCGAGAAATAGGTTCTGAGCTTCTATGTTAGGATGACCAGGGTCTGGAGGCATAGTTGATGTTCCCCTTATTGAGAAAGGAGTATTGGTTCTAAAGCCAAAATGTCCTCTGTAGAACCTAGATGTACGGGAACGTCCTCAACCCTATGAAGCTGAACAAATTGTTTGAATGCATTAGGTTAGCTCCTGAAGCCTTGTGATGGGTATTAGGAAGAGGACACCACTTAAATTTGGGTATTGGCAGCATTTGGAGTCGTTGGTTTGAAAGTCAAGGGATTTGTAAAACATAAACTGACCATAGCTACCTCTAGGATCGAGTCTTAACCATGCTCATAGAAGTGGATTGACGAGGTGTCATTTCTCCAATAATTCTGTGTAAGAAATTGGGAACTTTATGTACATATCTGAGGACTTATTCTTGGTTTTATGTACAACTTCAGAGAAAATCACTGGGATAATATTTATGCTGTTAACATGTTATTGATTATTATTTATACACCTGTGAGATTCGATAAAGGTGAAGTATTATGGAAGATGTAGTTTTTGGATCCAATTCTGGATTAAGATTTAGGAGTTTCACCATTCAATAATATTTATTCTTTATCTCCTTCAGATCATTTAATGCATGATCTCCCATGTATGCTGGATTTTAATCACATTCATTCATCAATGTTCCTGAAATGCCAAACTAAGAAAGTTTTTGCTGCCTATGCTCAACTACAGACTAATTGGTCTAGCTAAATTAGATTACATTATGGACACTATGTCGATACTTTATACTCTAGATGTATCACATTAAGCCACTAGGGAAGTGGAAGAACTAGCTTGTTGGTTTTTTAGGAGGTTACAATATTCTCTTTCGTTATGTATTAGCATCGGCAAATGTTTGAGAAATCGCAAGACACACTATCGACCTTATAGGAATCACAGGACCCTTGACAATTTTCATGGATAAAATATCTGTTTCATATTATTAGCTCTTGATTACTTTTGCAGTTTGCTTGGATCATTGGGTGTGGTTACTCGATCTTCCTCTTCATGATGTTGCTTTTTATTTGCAGGTTCCCTTTCTTTTTGGTGTAACTGTATTTGAGAAAGCTGCATCTCGTGTTATCCACTGGATCTTTAGGAGAACAGGCCGGCATCTTTTTTTGACCGATGCCGAGGAAGGGAAACCCCCACTGCTTCGACGCATGGTGGAGGATTATGGTGACCTCTATTTCATGTACATTAACTACCTTTATCTTTTCGTAATTCTTATGGATCATCGAGTTCTTTCGGATGTAATTTGTAGCAAACTGGATTCATAATAACATGCCAACTTTCTTGTTCGTAGATCTGCTTTACGAGCATTCAAACGCCGGGTTACATATTCAAATGTTGCCTATGATCGTATCCTGTTCTCTATAAAAAAAATTAACTGCTGGTCTCTTCTTCTTCTTGTTTTAAAGTACTCTTCTATGGTGTTCTTGTTTTCCATAATGAATTCTATTAAGATATCGTGGGCTGGGGAACCTCATCGATTAGACGTAATAGCGAACTTCCTAAGGTAACCTTTTATTCTTTCATTTTGCATTCACTGATTTTTCTTTTAGATTCCAGAGGCACTACCTTAGCGGGTATTCTTGGTTATCTAGTGGGAGGATTCTCTTAGTGAGAAATATCCGCATATTGTATATGAAGAACGATGCAGGGGAAGTGATGGTGGAAAGTGTGTGCCAATAGAAGATAAAGACTCTGATGAGCTAGAAGGTTTGTGTTCTTTACTTGCATGGAATTCCAAATATTCAATCTCTAGTAGATTTGAGTTGCTTTCCAAATGAAAAGCATAGTTTGATTATGAAATTATTACTTAGTCTTATATGATTTCTATTTGTTTGATTACCTACTTTTGCGTGATTATGGTCTTTGTTTCCTTCCTTTCTTCTGTTGTTCAAAACTTGTATGATGTTTATGGAATTACCAAGTCAGCATGGTTCCTTTTTCGTCAAGTTTTTAGTATAATTACAACCAGAAATCTTCAGAATCACAGTGACATCACTACAAATCAAATCAGATGGTTCTATTTCTCAATTATTATGAGCTGCTCCTACAGAACCAAGGTTGAAAAGATTTAAAAGCCAGTCAATCACAAACGCTGATGAAACTGAGTGTGTAAGAGGATCTGAAGGAGGGGAATAGAGCAATGCATCTTACGACCGAATTCATCGCTGAATTTACTTTTAAGAATGTCTTTGCTAATCATCCAAATTTTTTCATGAACCAATTCATCGCAGAATTTGGGGGTTAGCCAGATTTTCTGAAGACTACACTATCTTATTTACATGGACATAAAATTTTTGTGGTTTTTACCATGTTGGACACATATTAAACACGCAACATGCGGACACATAATGACAGTGCTACCCTTTCATTTTTCATATATCTGCAACCAAGATTTTGTAGACAATATTAGGACAAGGTTTTTTTGGGGTCCATATAGGGATGATCCAAGGGTGTGAGCATGATCTCCTCACCACATCGATCACTCTCATATAAAATCACTTTGTTTTTTTTCCAACCCCATAATGTTGGTTCAAATTAATGATTTTTATGGACGGATCACAAATCACCCAACTTTTAAAGGGGTGAGGAGAACATCCTCACAAAAAACCAGTCCTTGTTCTAATATATATATATATATATATATATATTGGATTTGGAGCAAAGCTTATTTAGCCAAGACATAGCCCAGTTTCTTTGTGTGGCCCACATGGAGTTGATCTGATGGCGGTTTCTCAGCAAGGACGATCTACTTACCATGTAGATGATCTTCACTGAAAATCACATTATTCTAAAACTTCTAACCCCTTCAAAAGTTGGGTAATTTATGGGCCATCCATAAATATCGTTAATCTTAAACCAACATTTGATGGGGTTAGAAGTCTTAGATCGGGGTATTTTGTATGAGCATGATTTATGTGGTGAGGAAAACATACTCACTTCCTTGGATCAAGTTGCTATGGGCCCCACTAAAATTTGGGCAACGTCTTTACTACAGAATAAGCTTGGCTCCAGAACCTATCTCTCTCTCTCTCTCTCTATATATATATATATATTGAGAGGATAACTACAAGAGGCTGGTGCGCTTCACTTCCAAGGCACATATTATTTAGTTGTTAAAAACTAGTAGTGGTTCAGTATGATAAATCTTCTTGTATTAAACAAGTTCCTCCAACTGTGGCATATTTCCTCTAACTTGCCATACATGTGTTTTCCTATTTTTTCCTTTTTAAGTGTAATATAACTAGGAATCTATATTATATGTGTTTGGATATATTAGCACTATGGGCTTCTCGATGGCCCTATTGTGGACTCTGAGTCAAATGCAAATGTGCAATGCAAACAGGGGAGAGAGATTGTGTGTATGTTTGTGCTGCTGCCATGTTCCAGGTAGAAGATAATTATAGAATAAAGTAGCTGGTAGCCTTGTAGGTGCAGGCTAAGCTGTCTTATGGATGCCTTTCTCAGTTTTCGCTTCATTGGCCTTCTCAGTATTATCATTGTCTGAACAGGATATTTCAAATTGGTTATAATTTTCTTCATTTTGATCTATGTTATGCAGAGGTAATGGTGACAGGTCTCTCTCGTGTGTCATGGGAAAAAGTTGATGTTAGCTTTCACACCAGCAGACAGAGGTTTGCTGCGCATAACGTCATCCAGGTCTCTCTCTCTCTCTCTCTCTCTCTCTCTCTCTCTCTCTCTCTCTCTCTCTCTGTGTGTTCATGGGTAGTTGATGTTAGCTTTCACACACACACGCGAGCATGCACATGCACAGGCTGAGCACAGAGCATTGTCTGAGTACTTATTTGGTGTCAAATGTATGTTTGTACTGTTTTGTATGTGACGGTATTTCCAGTTCGTACGTGTCAAATGTATCTGGATGGGTGATTATGTGTACAAGTTTTCACACCTAGATTCTGCATTGTGCTGCACACACTCAAACAAGAAGACACACAGAGAATCAGACATGAGTACTTATTTGGTCATTTGGTGTCAAATGTATGTTTGTACTGTTTCGTATGTGACGTTATTTCCAGAAATTTCGTGTGTCAAATGTATCTGGATGGGTGATTATGTGTACAAGTTTTTACACCTAGATTCTGCATTGTGCTGCGCACACAAACAAGACACGCAGACATGAGTACTTATTTGGTCATTTGGTGTCAAATATATGTTTGGTCTGTTTCATATGGGACGGTATTTCCAGAAATTTCGTATGTGTCAAATATATCTGGATGGATGATTATGTGTATAACTTTTCACACCTAGATTCTGCATTGTGCTGCACACACTCAAACAAGAAGACAGAGTGAATATGAAAATCTTGTACTCGTTGGGATATTGCAACGACTTTTCAGTTCCTTGTATTTTGCTGGTATAAAATAGCAGACTTCTTTTATTTTCTGAGGTGTGTGGCTAATGCTTAGGTGCAATCTATATCCTATGTTCTGCCGCAGATGCCAATGACTCGAACATAAAATGACACACAAGTGAAGGCTAAAATCTTCACCCCATTGCAAAACTGCAATGTCATTTTTAGTTCTTTGTATTTGCTGTTGCAGGAAAAGAAAAACTTCTTCAGAGTTTGATAATTTTTCATAATCAAGGGTGATTATTATGAAAAGGAAAATGATAGTTTCCAGCCAATAACAATGTTGCTATATTTTGTCAATCTAGTCCTGTTAAGTCGTTAACCATTAGACTTTCCTGAAGGTTTGTTTGTGTGAATCCTGAGAGTGTTCCAGTTAACTCCAAGAAGCATCAGTTGTCTGGACCAATGTAGACTAGTTTCAGTTTTGTTAGGCTTTCAAACGCAGTGCCCTTTCCGTAACCTTCCTTCTCTACTCCCACAGTATTAAGTGATCATGTTGTGTTAGGCAAGCTTTCAGTACACATTGTTATTCAACTCCGTTATATATATAAACTTCCAGATAAGTAATTTGGAATTTTTTCCCTAGTGGCATTTTAAGAAATTTCAAGACTTAATATAGTTTGAATTTCTTTTTTAGTTCCTCATGAATTATGATGAACTTCGAAAGTTGTAAGACATTAATGAAGAATATAATGGAGCTTGTTAACTATTTAGAAATTTGGAAATTGTTCCAAGTGGAAGAAGTTCCATGCCACCTCCCCCAGTTATGGAGCTTCTTTGAAATAGTCATGCTTAACTTGTATAACATGTACATGTATTCTTACAGAAACTCTCGACATGAGTTCCCATGCTTGACCTTGTTTCACCTTTTCTCCATTATTTCTTTGATAGGTCCTAATTTTATCCTTTTTCATGAACCCTTGTTTCCCTAATGTACTGAATGTGAGTATATGACCTATATATTTGTGCCCGCCTATCTTTTTTTTTTTTTATTGGTAAGACAGCTTAGTGGTTAATTTTTAGATGTTGTAGACGGGTTTTGAACCCAAGTTGTGGGTTTATTTGTCTAGATTATCTATCTTCAGATTTCGCTTATCTTTGTTTTTACTCTGATGGAAAGCAAATTATCTACTCTTGAAATATTTTTACAGGTCAAAGATCACTTCATGCACTCGGAAGGCGCAGATGTCATACAACACATGATTGATCATTTCATTACCTAAAACTGCCGTCTTCCAACTCTGAACTCAGTGGGCTTGACTTATCACGATGATAGAATCACATCGGCCATGATTGCAGATGATGCCACAGAGGCTGTTATGGCGACAACACATTCACTCTCTAAATTGGTACTATGTTCCGAACCATTGAGGTTTGTACACTAGAGATGTTTATATCCATTCATTATTTGTCAAATGTACATAAAGAACCTCATATTTATATCAGCAAAAATGCGGAGGCTCGGCACATTTAGCAGTTATAACTATTGTAAGTGGACGTCGTAACTATTTCACCACAGTTTATAAACTGCAAAACCCCTAAGGTAGATCCAAAATTTCTCTTCTGCATTGCTTGCTCTTTTTACGAGGAATAAAGGATTAGTACAATTTTGTTTCCATCGTTAGGAAGAAGTTATTTCTTTTTTAAGGAGAATTTAGTAAACTAAAATGAGTCGGAAATACAAGAGGAACCGCCAGTCCGAGATAACGTTTGAAAGTGCAAACTTTGCGAGGCAATGAACAGAAACATTTGTTATACTAGGCCGTTTGGCAACCACTTAAGAAGTTGCTTTTTGACTTATATAAGTCAAAAAGCAAAAAAGTTTGTATGGTAACATTTTTTCAAAGTGACTTCTAGAAGCAAAAACGTTACTTCTTTTTGGAGCAAATTTTTTTTGCTTTTCTACTTCTTAGAAGTTGCTTCTCCTCGAGTACTGTGTAACAACTAATAACTTATCATTTTTTTAGATTTATAAGTCAATAGTTTACCATACTAACCTCTCCTTATCTTTTACATAAAAAAGTACTTTTACTTTTTTTATAAGCAGAAGCACTTCTGCTTCTGGTTGCCAAACGCCCTTACGTTCGGTTAACATAAGAAAACATTTGATATTTTTGAAAATGAACGAAAGCTGATTTGATATCTGCGATGATGGTTCTGATTCTCCACGGAGTAGTTGACGAAGACCTGTTTAGAATATTTACAAATGCTTTGCAGAGTCCCCTTCAATGATACACACCTTGTAACGCCTCAAATTCTACCAAACTCATAACTTTCAATCTAAAATTAAGATTTAAAATGTAGGCTCAAACAAAAGTCAAAACAAAATGTAACTCATAAAATTTAGATCAATAACACACTAGCATATACAATCAAAGAAACACAAATGTTAATTCATCAACATCATCGACAACAACCACCACCACCACCTCAACATCAACAACATTAACAACAGCAACAACATCAATAAGTTTCATATATTTTTATGCTGAATCGCACTGCGGCTGCCTACGTACCCAAATAGGGATCAAGCATAACGTAGTTCCAACGGATATCTAACAAACAACTTACAAATTCTCCCGACAAACACAATTAATATCTCTACAACTAACCACTAAAGTAGGTGTGATCTTCAATTAATCAAGTGGGTTTCAATTTACTCAACATACTCAATTTTTTCCAATTTGGTGGTCCGCAAAATTAACCCAACTATGCACTAGATTAAGTAGTGTTAACATCGACCCCTATCGCTCAATATGTGGGTAACCAGTCTTGACTAGGTTCACCTTCATCATTCCTTATGCGACCTCTCTGTCATCGCATATTTACACGTAGAGAGAGAGTCTAGCCAACCACTACTAATGTGTTCCCATAAACAAATCTCATGCTTATAAATTTTACCGGTTATGGTACATAGTCTCAATAATTTTCGAAGTTCATTTATCATAGGTTCACCTCGAATGATTCCATATCTATAACAACCAAGTATAGTCATACATTCATACATATCGTTACCACAACATAATTAGATTCAAAATACCATGTTGATTGTCAAATACCCAAGATATAAAATATAAAAACCCAACTTATTAAGGTTACTTAAAACAAGAGTTAAAATATCAGTATTTTCACACCTCAAATTTCGGAACCCATAACTCGAATCTATCATGAAGATCCAAGACAGTAAAAAAACTAGAGCAACATCACACCGGTTTCAGATTTTGCCGAAAAACTTTGAGAATTAATTATGATCAAACCACAACTCAAAATTAGATAACTCAGGCTTGTTTGAACGATATAAAAGTCTATTTTCATAAAAATTTTAGTGATAAAAATCCACATTAAGAAATCTAGTGAAAAAGTCAGAAAACAAAAACATGTGCATTCTATCTAAAATCCGAATCAGTGAACATAAATAGTTATAACTCACAGTTTATAAATCCAAACTTAGTGCTTTCAGATTCTGATGAAACAAGAGAAATAGAGCTAAAACCTTTATGTTTTGACCGAAAACCAGAAACAATCCGAATTTCTCGAAACACAGACTAACTGTGCTGGCAGTAAAAATATGGCCGCAGTAACACGAACTTTGAAATTACTTTAAAAATAGTAAACAGTACTCAAAAATTACGAAATTTGAACCCAACATAACCTCAGATGTTATGAACACAGAGATATAAAGAAATAATAAAACCTCCTTATAGTTTGAGAGATAAAGTTGAAATAATCATAAGTGGTCAGATTTTTCAGCACTTAGCATTCAAGAAAGTGATCAAAACTTGTCCTAAGCTAACCTAAAACATCTAATATCATCCCATGATAATTAGTAAATATGGATTAACTATAAAATAAATCAAGTAACATGATCAAAACTTACTCAAATCACAAATATATACCCACAAATATTATTGAAAGGCCATACAATAGACTTAAGAGTTAAGAAACTTATATGTACACAACCCCTTTCGTCGATCACTTCACTTCACAGATCTTCTATATTCCTCAACTTTATAACCTTAGGGTTTTTTATTTCTAGTTGTTGATTTCTTCTTCTCCCTTAAACCTGATGTATCAATTCTTCTTAAAAAAAACTCAATTTTCGTACTAGAAATATGTTATATATATAACTCCTAATAAAAGAGTCTTAAACCACCTAAAAATATGAAAATTTGCTAGCCAAGTTACCCCATAAGCTAAGGACACTTTTTAAACATAAAACAACTCCAAAATAAGACTTTAGGGCCTTCTAAAATACCTCCTAAAAAGCTAGTACGAAAATTCTAAATAAAATTTAGAAATAATGATTGCCTACCACAAATAAGTTTCCTAAAAGAGTTAGATTTCTAAATAGATTAGATTTTCTAAGTGTTTGGTTGTAGGAATAAGGGGAAACTATTACTAATAGATCCCCTCACTTAAATTTACAAGGTTAGGTCTACATAATCTAGGTTAGATTAATCCTAACCCAGTTTAGCTAAATCTGCCCCCAAACACCAAAATACTATACATACCTAACTTAAGTTATTTACACCCATACTAAATTAAATACATATATTACGACGTACTATAATAAAAATATGAGGTATTACACACCTGCAAATTGAGCTTTAGGGGAAGCTCAACTACTAACAGGAATGCATTAGCCTCTGCAACCACTGGTACTGATTCGTTGATAATTTCTTCTGTGCCACATCCAAGGTAGCTGCCATTGGAATTGCAAGCAAGCACGGGTACATGCACTTGAAGATCGGTTTATAATAGTTGATGAAGACCTGTTTAGAACTGTTAGACCACCACTGCTACCCCAAGCAGGAGTGTCTGAACCAAAGAAAACAAAATAGGTGATTTGAGGAGGGGGAGGGTAGTTTTGTTTCGGAGAGAGATAAGAGTAGGAACCTAGAATAATATGTCTGGAGGAACGATGGGAGTGTATGGACTGTTGTGTTGTCCCCTGACCCCCATAGCTCCAAAATAGGATTAACATGAGGCTTGTGGCTCCTTAGGAACAACCGTTATATTCCGCTTGAGTTGGGCACTTTTTCATCTGATGACCAAACAGACCACATAAAAAAGGTTTTAGAAGGATTAGATTGATAGAATCAACCTATCCCACGTCAGCCCTTGCATGTGATAATGATGGAGTACGACTCTTACAAGAGGATTAACGTGGAGGATTGCTATTTTATGAAGATGTTACTATTTCTTAGGAGTTACTATTTCTTAGACTACTATTTTATTTAGATGTTTCTATTTATTAGGAGTTGCTATTTCGTAGACTACTATTTTATTTAGATGTTTCTATTTCTTAGGAGTTGCTATTTCTTAAACTTCCATTTCCATGGGAATCTGTTTTCTATTAGAATTAGAAGTTGTTTGCTTTAGAACCTCTTGTAAACATCTATAGAAACCCATTACGGGTCAATCAATGATATCAAGAGAAGAGTAATTCAGTTCTTAATTCCATTGTTAAGCTTGGTTCGTGCTGGCCTTTGGATAGAATCATTGTGATCCTATCAATTGGTATCAGAGCCTTAGCTCTCTATCACCACCTTCCATTACGTCCTTTCCATCTATTCCACTATTACACTAGTTCGTTATCACCACCCCCTTGATAACCCCACGTTGTATGACCTTGACTAGAGTCCAAAAGAAAGCCATCATGGAGCAGCAACTTAAAGAAATCTTGGAGACCCTTAAGGAAGTTAAGTTGGAGAGTAGTTAGATTAAGGAGAAAGTAGATACCATGGAGAGGCAAGAGCCGCACACCCCAGACCCAATGCTTCAGCAACAACAAACCCTAGGATCACCAGCCCGCCAACTTTTTCGAGAGAATCAGCGGTATGACCATGACCAAACTCGAACTGGTATTATATTCTTTCCAAAGTTTGACGGCACTCATCCAGAGGATTGGTTGTACCAGGCCGACCTCTATTTTGAGTACCACCATACATCGCCAGATCAACAAGTTCAGTTGGCCGGTTTTCATCTTGAAGGGAAGGCCCTTCAATGGCATAAGTGGCTCAAGTCGATTGTTACCATTCGCCTCACATGGGAAGAGTTTAGAGCAGGAGTGGTTAAACATTTTGGACAGACCAAGTTCGAGGATCACGCGACAGCCCTCGCTAAACTACGATAGATTGGGTCACTTTCTTCCTATCAAGACGAATTTGTGCGCTGTCCAATCATGTAAACGGTTTCTCTGAAGAATTTCTGATCAACTGTTTTATAGGTGGACTGTGAGATGATGTGCGCCTTGAAACAAAATCGTTTCAGCCCAAAACTTTGGTAGATGCCATTGGGATTGCACGGCTACAGGATGAGAAGATAGCACTTGAAAACAGGTTGTGAGGAATCCACCACGATTCTCTCTAGCAGCAGGTGTGCAGACCATCCGTACGTCTACACCAGTCCCGTCCAATCCGATCATTAAACGGTTAACTCCCTCTAAAGCCAAAGAGAAAAGGAGACAACAACTTTGTTATAACTGTGACGAAAAGTAGTTTCATGGCCACAAGTGCAAGACCCAAACTCTTTTCTTAATCCCAGGGGAAGAGGGTGAGTACGAAGAGGATTTTGACGCTGCACTTGAGAAGGTCGATGAGGAGGAATCTGTGGAGATATTCGTCCATGCCTTAGCAGGATCTTACGCACCACAAACTATGCGCGTTCAAGGTGATATCAAAAAAGCAAAGGTAACAATTTTAATTGATTCTGGAAGCACCCATAACTTTATTGATCCCTCTATTCCTAAGAGATTAGGCATTGCAGTCATACGGGATGATCGATTTGAAGTTATGGTGGCTAATGGAAATCGAATTGCATGTTCGAGTCGATGTCCAAATCTTGGGTTTCAATTGCAGAAATTTTCTTTTACTAACGATTTCCATGTATTACCTCTTGGTGGTTGTGATTTGGTTCTCGGTGCATAATGGTTACAAACCTTGGGTTCCATCAGCTGGGATTTCAAGAACCTTATCATGGAATTTACTGTTCAAGGGAATCACATTCGTTTGATTAGGACTAATGCAGGGCCCCATAGGGTGACTACTAGCCATACTATGACCCGTTTACTCAAGCAAGGGGCCATAGGTGTGTTGTGTCAGGTTAGTTCAGTGGCTGATGTACAGGAATGGTGGATATACCCACTGAAATTCAAGAATTAATCTCCACCTTTTCGGATGTGTTTTCTGCCCCAACTTTGTTACCCCTGCACCGCACTCATGATCACCAAATTAATCTCATTCCGGGTGCACCTCCAGTGAATGTGCGCCCCTACCGTTACGCCCACTTTCAAAAGGATGACATCGAGAGACTTGTGCAAGAATTACTAGAGTCTGGGCTGATTCGACCTAGTAATAGTCCTTTTTCTTCACCAGTACTGTTGGTAAAGAAAAAATATGGTTCGTGGAGGATGTGTGTCGACTACAGAGCCTTAAATCAAGTAACAGTAAAAGATAAATTTCCAATTCCAATTGTGGAACCATGAATTTTCATCCCTCTCCACCGCTCTCCGCCATAAGAAAATGGAGAGTCGGGAAAACGGACAAAGATTCGCCAACGAAGGGGGATATAAAGATTAGGAGTCGCCACCTGATTAAATGGGAATCAGGACCCGAGATTTGGAAAAAATCACCTATTTTTAAATTTTTCAAAAAATATAGCGATTATCCATGAATGGTCTGTGTTTAGAGATTCAAAGTAAGGGAATCCTGGTACGGGTCGGGAAGGTGTTAGGCACCCGACAACCGCCCGATCGTGAGGTCGGCCTCTACTTCACAACTAAAGGGATTTTTTAGGGATTTATGATCTATTTAAAAAAGAATTTATACATGAAGATTAAGTCCAAAGCCCATATATTTATGTTTCATGCATATAAGGATTTTGGGGCAAAAAATATCAGAAGGGTGATACAAATGTCTCTTTTTTGACATATATCAAGAGAGAAAGTGACATGTACGTATTTTTTCGTATATGAACCAATCAACAAATCATACAAGTGTATA
>MVGT01004159.1:34946-46115 GCA_002174775.1 Macleaya cordata | reverse complement strand
TTTTTTTTTTTTAATAAAAAGTTAAAAACTTTACTTTTTTTTTAAAAAAAGGTAAACTTTACTTTTTTTAAAAAAAACTTTTACTACCTTTTTTAATAAAAATCATTTACTTATTATATTAAAACTTTTACTTTATAAAATTTTATATTAAATTATCTTAATATCTAAAAACACTTAATTAATAATTTTTTTTTAAGAAACGGTAAAACATATCTCTTCTTTGTTTTTTTTTTAAATTTAGTTATTATTATATTTATTTATTATTATTATTATTTAAAGTAAATGATATTGTAAATTGGTTCCAAACTTAGTCCAAATTTAAATTTTGTCTGAGATTCCATTCAAATCTTGGATTTCGGTCAAATTGGACTTGAATATTGGTCAATTAAGATCAAGTTTGATTCAAACTTTGCATGTATCCAGTATACTAAAATTGGATAGTTTTCACATGGAGTGCAAAAATTGGTGTCAACGCCAGTTATTGATGAGTTACTTGATGAATTACACGGTGCTTGTTATTTTTTGAAATTAGATCTGCGTGCAGAGTATCATCAGATTCACATTAAGAGTGAGGACATTCCCAAAACTGCCTTCCGTACACATGATGGGCACTATAAGTTTTTAGTGATGCCATTTGGCCTCACCAATGCTCCCTCAACCTTTCAACACCTTATGAATGATATTTTTCGTTCATACTTAAGGAAATTTATTTTGGTCTTCTTCAATGATATACTGATCTACAGTCAAACATGGGCTGAACACTTGAAGCACCTTTCATTGACTTTTGAGATTCTGTAGTACAACAAATTAATTGTGAAATTGAGCAAGTTTTCTTTTGGCAAGGAGGAAATTGAATATCTTGGGCACATTATTACCTCACAAGGAGTGGCAGATGATCCGTAAAAAATCCAATCAATGATTGACTGGCCTTCACCAACAACACTCAAGTCGTTGAGGGGATTTCTTGGCCTCATTGGGTATTATCACAAATTCGTTAAGAATTATGGTAAGAATTATAGGGTGGAGAATGGGTTGCTCTACAAACAACATCAGCTCTTGTTGAATCCGAATTCTAAATGGAAGTCCTTAATCCTTAAGGAATTTCATGCTTCACCAGCTGCAGGCCATTCAGGTTATCTCAAAACCATGAAGAAAATCTCTAATCTATTTTTTTGGCAAGGCATGCGCCAGGGCATTAAGAATTACATCGCTTCTTGTGATGTTTGTCAACGCAGTAAGTACACTACTCTATCTCCATTCGGCTTACTTCAACCTTTACCCCTTCCTGACGTTATCTGGACTGAAATTGCAATGGATTTTATCGATGGCTTACCTAATTCAAACATTAAAACAGTGATTATGGTGGTAGTAGACTGATTCTCGAAATATGCTCATTTTATTTCGCTTCGCCATCCTTATATAGCTGCCTCGGTAGCTCAAACTTTTCTGGAGCATGTGGTGAAATTACATGGGTTTCCAAAATCTATTGTATCTGATAGGGATGCTGTCTTTACTAGTAACTTTTTGGCAGGAGTTATTTTCTTTGTAGGGTACTCAATTGAGGATGAGTTTTTCCTATCATCCCCAAACTGATGGCCAATCTGAAGTGGTGAATTGATGTTTGGAGACCTAAACATTGGGCGAGGTGGTTACATTGGCTGAATTTTGGTATAACACTTCATACCACACTTCCATTAAGATGACTCCATTTGAGGCTGTTTACGGTATACCTCCGCTTACTTTGAATTACTATGTTCCTGGTGAAGTTCAGCTACCACAGTTAGGTGATGCTTTGGAGCAGCGAGATAGGGTTAGTGTTGCTCAAAATCACATGAAGCAACAAGCCGATCAGCATCGGGTTGAACGCGACTATGGGGAAGGAGATTGAGTTTAACTCAAGCTACAACCCTATCGCCAAGGATCAGTGGTTCATCGTGCATCTCAGAAATTAGCTCCTCGATATTACGGACCATACAAGATTTTACAAAAAATTGGTAAGGTTGCTTATCATTTGGCGCTACCAGATAACTTCCGGGTTCATCCAGTTTTCCATGTGTCTTGCCTCAAGCCTACTCTTTGTCAAACGATACCCGTTGATCCAGTTTTGCCCGATCCACCACCTGATGGTGATAGCATTCCAATTGTTGTTCTCCATTTTCTAAACCTTGAGGACAAGGTTTGTGATAAGGGGAGGGGAATGATAGAGTCAACCTATCCCACGTAAGCCCTTGCATGTGATAATGATGGAGTACGACTCTTACAAGTGGATTAATGTGGAGGATTGCAATTTTATGAAGATGTTACTATTTCTTAGGAGTTGCTATTTCTTAGACTACTATTGTATTTAGATGTTTCTATTTCTTAGGAGTTGCTATTTCTTAGACTACTATTTTATTTAGATGTTTCTATTTCTTAGGAGTTGTTATTTCTTAGACTTCCATTTCAATGGGAATCTGTTTTCTATTAGAATTAGAAGTTGTTTGCTTTAGAACCTCTTGTAAACATCTATATAAACCCATTATGGGTCAATCAATGATATCAAGAGAAGAGTAATTCAGTTCTTAATTCCATTGTTAAGTTTGGTTCGTTCTGGCCTTTGGATAGAATCATTGTGATCCTATCAAAGATTTTTGGTGAGAATGAGCTTCGTGGGGTGATGATGGATCATGTTCACCAAAAATTAACCCTTTGATCATCTACATACATCTTTAATTTGTTCATTGTCCTACATAAGCTAATCCGACCAAACCAAACTTTTTTTTTTTTAATAAAACCAAACCAAGCTTTATTTTGCCTCTGGTACCAAAATTAATCAATTTTGAAAAAAAAAAGCTACTACATTCAAGTCCTTAATGATATACCGACAAATTTTTTAAAATTCCACCCACCTTATTTTTACAATTTACACTTTACTTACACTTATTGTGAGCTCCATGAAAAATGATCTAAAGGATGATTTTTTTTTCCTAATATGATCTTTTTAATTATTTTACAAATCAAAATCAGCCCTTAGAACTAATATAATCATCCCACAGACAAGTGTAAAAAACAAACTCAATGTAATGGACAAATGCACGTGGAGGTGGATTATATATGAAGCTAAAGAACTGGAGTTAGCAGACGTTTGGTTAGCTCAGATATGAGATTCTTGGTATTAAATCTGAACTTATTGTAATGGAGGACACATTTTGGAAACAATGGAACCACACAGTGTGGTTAAAGGATCATGATTTGAACACAAAATTTTTTCACACTGCCGCTACAAATCGCCGCCGTCGGAATTATATCCGTTCAATTCAACTTGCTGATGGCTCCGGCCTGGACATCAGACTTTAAGAAGATTTCTACTTGCATCATCAATCACCTCCATACCCTTTTTTACCTCACACCAAACCCACTCTATTATTCGCACCTTTTATGGGACGGATGAACCTATTGATGTGGAGCAAAACCAGTCTATCAATTTTGTGCTTGATGGAAAGGAGATTGTTGCAGTGATTCAGTCCATGTAATCCCTGAAAGCTCATGGATCGGATGGGTGCCCTGACTTTGTTCTACCAGAGATGTTGGGAGACAGTTGGCAACGGTATCATCTCTCTTATTAAGAATATTTTTTCTACTAAATCTTTTTCTGAACATCTTAATGTTACATACATTGCTTTAATCTCTAAGGTCTTATCTCCTGCTGTTCCCTCTGATTTTTTACCAATATCACTTTGTATCGTTTCTTATAAAGTGGTTTCGAAAATCTTAACGAATCGTTTAAGACCCCTCTTGGCTAATTTGGTATCTCAATTTCAGAATTCTTTTGTTCCTGATCATCAAATTTCTGACAATTTTGTGATTGCCCATGAATTGTTTCATTGTATAAAATCTTTTAATGCTAATAAGGGTGCTTTTGCTTTAAAGCTTGACAAGTCGAAGGCTTATGATCGTACATAGTGAAATTTTTTGAGTATTGTTCTTAAAGGGTTTGGGTTTACAAGAGACACCCATGTTCTGGATCAGTCGTCGAAAACCCAAAAAGAAATAGCAACTGTATTTAGGCCATAGCTCTCTAACGGTTGATCCGATTCGTCTATATAATATATGCTTTTTGTAGGAAATCGAATTTTCTACAACTTTCCGTGAAATAGTAAATCTCCAATTCTGCTCCGAAGTGCCTCAAAACTCGATTTTAAATTTAGACGGGAATATACTATGAATTTTGGGTTTCTAAAACCATAAAGGTCATAACATGAATTCTAAATTGGGAGAGAGTTTTAGATACACAAGTTAGGGTGGGCTATCTTATGAACCCTATCTCTATTTATAGAGAAAGACTCTCTTCCCATATCTTTAGCTCCAAGTTAGGTCCATATGGGCCCCACTTACTTAAGCTTTTGATTTATTACTTTGAGGTCCATATATCTCATATAATTCTCAAATAATAAATCTAATTGCAGTTAAGTCCACTAAATAACTGCAACTGAATACTCTCAAGTAAATGAATATTATTCAGAAGCCCTTCACTCGTTATACCAGCAAATAGTCCCTCCACTTAACTGATATTCGTAATATACACCAAGGTAACATTAACTATTAATGTCAGCACCTTTCGAGTAATTACATCTTAGTCCTTGCCTGCCATATCATACCATTATAATTATTCTAATAATCCAATAAACATTTTATAGGATCACTGCGCAGTCTAGAATAATTAATACTCTTGATTAGGCTCTCAAGGGAATATCATTTTGGTGTGGATTCCTTATTGACACAAAGTAATCCCACTAAGTGATTTCGACCACCCAACCTACCCAGAATATTGGATCACGTTTGCGTTGTCTGACCTCACTGTTTGGTAGATCAAAGTGAGTAGAAACCAACTTGTAGGGTATACTCTGCTCTCAGGATTTAGGACATTTGCAATTAGCAAGTTTTACAGAATCTTTTTATGTGCTGACAATAACATAAAAAGTATTCTGTCTGACCTGTTCAGTGTATTCTTAATACACCAACACACTGACTTAGAGTCGCCACTCTAGTGATGGAGATACATCACCCTATAATATAGAAGTCTAGTGTATTATAGTCTTATCAGATGAATTGTTCAGATTCATCACTGACTATGAACTATACAAGAATATAAGGAACCAGTAAATTACATCTCTCCATGTATGAACACTTCATACAAATAATTTACTTACAACATCATCTTGTGAACAACACTTAATCCATCATATGAATAAAGTAATAATATAGTATCATGCTTATTAATAAATATAATTTATCAATGTTATCAATTTAAATTGTTTTAGGGCATAAACCCCAACAATCTCCCACTTGCACTAAAAGAATTTAATGTCACAATAGCTACTTATCTTCTGAGAATAAGATTCGTATGTGACACTTGTTTCATCAGCATGAAACCTTCATCTGTAAGTATTCTCATCAGCATGAGAATCAAAACTACCAAGCAGAGCTTTAGAGTAGAGGTTCTACTAAGTTTCTTACAAATACAACCTTGGCTAACCATCTCGCCTAAACAAAGTCTTTGGCATCCGTGGTAGACACTCTCCCACTCGATGATATCCACCAAGATATCTAGAAATAGAATTTCCAGATCTGAATCTGACACAAGGTCAGAATTAATGCAACCAATTATAACACTAACATTTGGACTATTTTGTAACTCCGAATCCAACTGAGATTATCTAAGTCATGCTTTACAGCTCTATAAATCTCAGTACCAAAACTCGACAAATGTTAGCTGACTAAGCCCACCTGTAAGACAAATATCTGATTTTTGTCACTTGCACTTTATGTGAGAGGCTTCCTATTACATAAGCATAGGGAACTGCCTTTCAATTTACTTCCTTTATCAATGTCTATATGACAAAGATTCCAAAAGAGTAATACCACAGAAACATTTTCTATGGAACAGTGCATTCCAAACAAAATCGGTATATTATTGACCCTTACAGTTTTGAGATAGACTAATACTCTAGTTAGCTGATCTAGCAAGGCTTGATCACTAGAATGAAAGAATTTCTCAAAAAGTTCTTTTACATTAACGTCCATTAGATAACCAAATCTTAATAACATTTCAGGTATCATTATAAATGATCATTATGTCATCACTATATAGCTATGGAAACATTATTACTTACTATCCACATCTTATACATAGCCCATCCATATTTAATTAAAATCAACTAACTTGATTTTCTAATTAAATCGGATGCATCAACTTCGAGACATCTACTTCTGTAATAAATGTACAAAGTACTCATGGCCTACTGTAATGAACTTTATCTGGCTTGATTGCAAATGCCAATGTCAATATGCCTCTTGGGAGGATAATATCAACATTATTTGCGATCTAAGAAAATTCTGTTAATTTAATCAAGACTGCCAATGATGTGGTCACAGCAAGTCTCTTTAACGGTCAATCAGAATTTCTTATTCCTTGTAAACTCTTCATCCAATAGTTTTAATATTAGATGAAAGTTTTACAAGATCCCAGACTCGATTAGAATCCAAAGATTCTTCTCTTATCACAACAGTTAACCATTGTCTCGAAATAAATTAGCATTTTCATAGTTTCAGGGACTGAATTCTCATCCTCCAAGAATAAGATCAATTGGGTTCTTGTGAAACCCTCCCACTACGATAAAGTCCCTATGTATTCTAAAATTGAATAACGTAATTCTTGTGTCTCAGCTTTATATCCTGGTGTCAACTTATGCAGTATTCTTAAGAATATAACTTTTCTCTGTAAACACAAACTCCTTTTGCATACCTATAAACAGATACGCTTCTGCTCTTGACTCTGATTTGTCATCCATTCTAAGACAGGATAAATTGTTCATATGGGCTTGGGCCCAAATTACAATTTTCTTGTCGAAGAACCTGACGATTCATAAGTTAAAAACGGAAGACTACTAACTGTTACCCAAGGTATATGTCAGAAGAAAGTAATGAATTATAATCTACCATAGATTTCATCGTATCCAGTGCATATTCTGTGTCTTCACTTATTACACCATTCTACTGGAAGAATCTAAGTGTAATAAATTGGTTCTCAACTTAGCATGTACCATATAAGTCAAAAGGGTGTTTGCCATTTACGATCGTATCGAATGACGAAACTTACCTCTTAATGTCTTATGGTTCCACATACAACAATGAGTACCTAAACAAGTCAATCACTAAAACCTTCTACCTTCCTTTCAAAGGAACTCTTAATCACTAAACTCTGAATCGTATTCAGATTAAAGTGACTAAGTTTATAGATTTTAGCGATAACTTGAAATAACTGAAGAAACAATTTATTCAACGAATTCCAAGAAAAATAATTCATCCAAGTGTAATGAGAAAAGCTAAGGATTATTATCAATGTACAACTACGAATGTCATCTAATGCATTCTTAATAAAACTTAATGAGAACAGATGGACTGTATACCTATTCTTGTAAAGATATAATACAGTCAATCATGTTTTCATATTTTATTCCGTACACGATGATAATCATTGAGACTCCTAATTGTCGAGTATCCTATTTTGCCGTATTTAGAAACACTTTCTATTTGGCATCTATTACTTTTTCTATACTTACCATCTCGATATGATCAACTTTAGGAATTACTGGGTACTTCTTCTTTGGTTTCATGTCATAAAGACATACACAAAGATGATTATCTAGTTTTATGATCACCGGAATACAACTTGAATGTTTTCCACTTTTTCATGAAAAGTGTGTAGAGGAATCTACTCGGAAAACAAATCTAGTTAGGCTCTAAGGAACTACAATGTCCCAGCATATCAGGTATATGCTGACTAATTGATGTTCCTACACCTCATAGTGTTCATATAACTTTTCGTTATCTGTCAAACAGAACGATTCTGATCCCCAACCTTTCCTATAATGTCACTAGTAAATGTAAAGTACCGATGTTAGTGTTATAACACTTAGACATCAACTTTTCACCTACTTATGACATTTTTCCAATCAGTTCCTGGTAATAATAGGATTCCGTAAATCCTGGATACACAGTCTAAAGTACATAAAGTACTTTACTGCATTTAATGACAGTTATCTAATTCGCATCTAGTCCACATGATTTATGTCAAATTTATTGGTTTACATTTAAAATGTGTTACAAGTGAGAACTATTGAACTACTAAGCATGAAATACTAAAACAACATGAGTTTGAAAAAATTTTAATTTATAGTAGTTCCCTCTAATTACTATAAATATCGGATAACTGATTGTGTATACAGACATCAATCCTATGGGATATCTGTATGTATACCAAAACAGTTGAAATCCCATTTCATCAAAAGAACCTATCCTGACATCTCATGTCAAAGTTGTTTTGACATCCGATTTTGTTCTGACCCCTAAATTAATGACAAATCCTCGTTCCTATGGGAAGCGTTCTTTATTCATCATTTAGTTAAGTGTGGTCCACCATCTCAGTTCAGAATGCTAGAAGATATAGAAACAGTCTCCTATGGGAGATCTCTTTCTACACTCTAGTCCGAATACCGTGCTTATTAAAGCAATCCAAGCCAATAAGCTGCTAGGATGTACTATTCCTATGGGCATTAGACCCCTAGCCTTATTCTTGGACCGATGGTGGAGGGTCGTGGGATTGTGTTTCCATGAACACAATCCCTCTCCCACTTAATTAATTAAAATGAGGGATATATTTTAGAGTTTTAGAAAAAATGTGCATTTGTGTAAAGTCTATTATATTTCTATACATATAATGTACAATATAAAATTACACATTAATAAACATCTAATGTTAATAATTCAACACATATTTCTAAAAACTAATACATACAAACTATACATTTAATGCATATATCTATTGTATGTAATTATACATCTCATGTATATAATTCAGAGCATTAAAGTGTTGCATACATCACATGTATCAACTAAGTCCATATACATCACATGTATATCGTATAAGGAGTTCTCAATTATTTAATTGATTGATCAATAGATTCGTAACCATAAAATTCTATCACATAGAGCTTGTACACGATTCATCACATCTAGAGATTAATTGGGTGCTTGGATTATCCATTTCAGTAAAATAAACCTTTTAAAACACTTTTTAAAAATAAAACCCTGAAGAAAAACTATTTTTCCTCAATATCTGTCAAAAACAGATTGTAAACTGACATAGAATGGACCGGCAAGGGCAACTACCGACTCTGGTCTAACAAGCCGGAGTCAAAAGTTGAAAAACAGTTTTTCAAGGACTGGGTCGGTCTGGTTCGGATCGATTTGAGTTGCTTGACTAGTCTGACTTAGGTTGAGTCACCTGACTAGTCTAACTCGGATAGAGTCGCCTGACTAATCTGACTCGGTCTAAGTCGTACGAGTCAATTCTTAATCAATTGTAAACCCTTGGTCAATTGACAAACCGGTTAGGTCAGCAATTAACTGGGTCAACCGTTACTGGTTGGTGGGTAATTTTCTGGTTGAACTATCTGGGACAGGTTGACCGGGTTCGCCCAGTTTAGTTCTATTTGACTTTGCCTAGCTAAGCTACATCGGTATGACCTTTTGTGAGGAGCACTGGATCATACTTGTATAGTACACACGTTCACAGCACACGTATGTGGCACAACAAAGTACTACACTCGTGCGCACGTGTGCACTGCACACGCACCAGCTCCCACTACACAACATCACACACATATATCTAGCATGTGTACTGCACAAACGTATGATGCATAGATGCACCACACACATGCACACACGTGCGCTCCATATATGCCACAACCTTGTTGGACCACGGGCTAACTCACAGGTTGAACCATGTGTTATCCGATCTGGTCTAGTCGGGTTGATGTGCGAGTTGAATGGGTTAGGTCGATCTGGCCTGCGAGCTGACCCACGGGTTGGATCGCGAGTCCACGGACCGAGTAAACGAGTTTGGAAATTAGGTTATCAGGTCAGCAATTTTTGGTCAGGTTATCGGGTTGTCGGACTGGTCTAACGGGTCTGTACATGGGCGACTGGGTAGGGTCATTGGTTGGAGTGAACCAACCAAACAGTCCCTAACAATGTCCACATCCAAACACCTCCTAACCCAAATCCTTATACCCTAACCTATCCCAAAATAAATTATCTTAACTCAATCCAAACATTCCTTAAGAAAAAACTCTTTTTCTTAATTAAGCCTAGCCAAACAAAACTTAAGAAAAAACACTTTTTCCTTAATATGCCAAACCAAACAGCACATAAGAAAAAACACTTTTTCCTTAGTATATCAAACCAAACATCACTTAATTGCTAATGGGTCGCCCCTTAACAGTTACTGGATTTTCCCTTAACAGTCAATGGGTTACCCCATAGCAGTCTGTGGGTTACCCCATAACAGTTCGTGGGTTACCCCTTAACAGTTCTAGTTTACCCCATAGCAATTAGCTGGTTACCCCATAGCAATTAGCAGGTTACCCCCATAACAGTTTTGGGTTACCCCATACCAATTTCAGGTCGCCTCTTAACAGTTTTGGGTTACCCCATAACAATTTCAGGTCACCTCTTAATAGTTTTGGGTTATCCTTTAATTTATAACCAAACAGATATTTAAGAAAACACTTTTCTTAATTTCTAAACCAAACAGACCCTAAGGGTTATATATAAAACCCTAACACTAAAGTCAACAGTAATGGTCGAACCATTACATGTAATGAAATTTAGTGTAATTAATAAATCCTTTAATTAGAAACTACTTTTAATTAATTAATCACTTTAACCAATTAAAATTTCTAATTAAAATTTTCTTTAATTAAACAATTTAACTAAAGAAACCCTAAAACTAACCACGACCCCTTGCCCATTTTTATTTTATTTTATTTTATTAAAACCTTTTCTTGAATCAAAATAAAATTAATAAACAAGAACTACTAATTTTTGTTAAACCGATTAAAACAGACTTTTAATCCTTTTCTTTCTTGAAAAATTTAGAAACCCTTTTTTTTGGTCAAGAACTACAAGAATACTAAGAAAATCAAGAAAACTATTTTCTGTTTCTTTGATCCCAATCTAATCTTTGTGTACAGACCTTTTACCAAAAATTAATCCAACCCTTATCAATCTCATTGATATAAATTTAATCCCTAAATATTTTGGATCAATCAAACCCTTAAATAATCA
>MVGT01004159.1:14354-31912 GCA_002174775.1 Macleaya cordata | reverse complement strand
TAATACACCAACACACTGACTTAGAGTCGCCACTCCGGTGATGGAGATACATCACCCTATAATATAGAAGTCTAGTGTGTTATAGTCTTATCAGATGAATTGTTCAGATTCATCACTGACTATGAACTATACAAGGATATGAGGAACCAGTAAATTACATCTCTCCATGTATGAACCCTTCAATAAAATAATTTACTTACAACATTATCTTGTGAACAACACTTAATCCATCATATGAATAAAGTAATAATATAATACTATGCTCATTAATAGATATAATTTATCAATGTTATCAATTTAAATTATTTTAGGGCATAAACCCCAACAGGTGTCATAATGCTTTGTGTTACCACTACCTCTTTATCTGTACTTATTAATAGAAGCTCTGAAGGTAGACTTATTTTGAGTTGGGGACTGAGGCAGGGTTGTCTCTTTCCCCGTATCTCTTCATTATCTACTCTCAGGTACTATCTAGGATTATTTTCTACTATGAAAGAAATGATCTATACCATGGTATCTGAATAAATCGACGTGCTCTTTTTTTTTTTTTTTTTTTNCAATTCATACTAATTTCATATAGAATAGCCTAGGAATCTAAATTCTAACTTAAATAGTCACTACAAGGGTCCAGGTCCCTTTAGTTATCCTCTTTTAACATAATAAGAGGAAACCAAATACCTCAAAATCATTGAACCTAAAATTCGATTTTTGAATTTGCCACTACTAACAAATTCAATTCACTAGAATTAACCACAAAATCAAAATCAATCTCAAGTTCTTCAAATAACTCCCAAACATTTTTTTTTTTTTATGAGTACACCACATTACATGAGTAGAACCTTGCTAGGCACCCTAGCAAGGCTCGAACTCAAGACCTCACTAATGTGAGGGGACGCCTTAACCATCTGGGCAACACCGGATTGGCCAACTAAATCGACGTGCTCCATCTTTCACCCACTTAATGTTTGTTGTTGACCTCTTCTTGTTTGGCTATGTTGAAATTGATACAACTTTTATTGTCAAGGAAATCCTTGAAGTGTATTCTCTGTGGTTGGGCCAGTTGATAAATTTCAACAAGTCTTCTATATACTTTAGCCCAAAGGCCGATTACTTTACATGCAATTCTGCCAATTCTTGGAGTGAAAATTATGGATGTTGATGACAAATACTTGGGTCACAAACTACTGAAACCTAAATCCAGAATTGCGAGTTATGAGGATCTTATTAAAAAATGTAGAGCTAGACATTAGGGCTGGATGAGTAAACATCTATCACATGCTGGTCACGGTACTCTCATTCAATCCTCTCTTGATTTTATGGTTGTTTATGTTATATCATGTTACAGGTTGCCAAAACCTATTTGTCACAAGTTATTATGCCTACAACGTGACTTTTGGTGGAATTATAAGGATAATGAGAATAAGATGGTGTTCTTGGCCTGGTCTAAAATTTTCCAACCAAAAGAGTTGGGTGGTCTTGGATTTCGAATTCCAGAAAAGGTTAACCAAGCACTTTTAGTTAAACTAGCTTGGCGTTTCCTTGTTCATCCAGAGTCCTACTGGGTTCAGCTGCTATCTGCTCGGTATCTTCAACGGTTTAATTTTTTTGTATATTCAGAAGGTTGTAAATTGCTCCTCGGTTTGGGCTGGCATCATTCTTGGAAGACATTGTTGCCCCTTATGTTTGCTGGACAAGTGATGATGGGTTGTTAGTGAAAATATGGAAAGACCCTTGGGTTCCGTATATCCCATGTTTTAGAGTGATGGGCTTTGTAATAAATAAAGGGGTTGCTCAACTTGTTAGTGATTTAATTTGCCCGACCAGTAGAACTTGGACTTGATCTGCTACACCAACTATTTTTACCGCATGAAGTTACAACTATTGTCAAAATTCGTCCATCGTCTGATGCTACACCTGATAAGTTGTTATGGATGTTAACCCCTACAGGTGAATTTACTACAAAATAAGTCTACAAATCCTTGATTCAATTTGAACCTACACATTCAGAGCCAATATCAGTCATTTTCAGCTGGAAAAGATTTTGGAAAGTAAGGGGTATTTCACCAAGAGTCCACCTATTCTTATGGCGTGTTCTTTATAATGCCATTGCTTTGAACTCTAATATTAAAAGACATGGAGGAAAGGTCGATCCTATTTGCAGGTTCTGCTATGTTCACGATGAATTGATTGAACATCTCTTCCTTCATTGTGAGATCACCAAGTAGATCCAGTTCGCCTCACCCATTGGCTTACAAATTGATACGCCCATTGTGCACTATACTATTGCAAATCTTTTCAACAATTGATGGCAATGAAGTTTTCAAGCTGGGTTATTCTTTGATTTGGTGCATCTAGAAAGCTCAAAATCAAGTGATTTTTGACAACTTATTGGTTAAAGTTGATGATGTTATCAACAATGCGGTTTTTCAATTTTTGGATCACTTCTTTAAATCCGTTTGTCCATCCAGATACACAAGGAAGTTCTTCATCTACCCTATCTCACACTTCTCCCTCATGGCACCCTCCACCTACAGACTATCTTAGAATTAATGTGGATGGGGCGAATTCCTCTCAATCTCTTGCTAAAGGTATTAATGGTGCTATTGAGTCGGAAGCTCGAGCTTTTCTTAAAGGATTAGAATTTGTTAATCAACTCCAAATCTCATTTATGATTATGGAGGGCGATTCTCAGCTGATGTTTTCGTGCGTTATTGATGATAGACTGAAGTACCCTTGACGAATACAAAGTATCATATTTGATTGCAAGAAAATTATGGCATCCTTTCCTAATCTTCGTATCCAATTTGTGCTTTGACAAGCAAATAATGTTGCTCATCTTTTGGCTCAACATGCTACTTCTATTAGAAGCAATGCTTATTGGCAAGGAACTCCTCCCCCTTGTATTGCCAACCAGATTTTGGTTGAAAAAACAAGTTCCTTCAATGATTAAATAAAGTTTCTTTCCCTTAAAAGAAACATGATGAACGACATAGGAGAGAGACAAGGACAAATCTAGCATATAAATACGATGCAACGTACATTCACATGGATTGCATATAGATCTTTATTCGACCAATGAACGACGCAGGAGAGAGACAAGGTTTGGTTAGGGCAAATGCTATAGACACCTCAAACAAGCAAAAAATGCATTTTTTTGAGGTTTGGACACGTACCATGAGCACTACAAATAATCAAACCCCTTCCATCGGTCCTAGATTTGGGGATGAGGCAAGGGGTCTGAGGTAAGAGGTAAAGAGTGCATGACACTCTCTGCCGTCCCAAAATTATCTATTGGCGCCAAACAACTATATTCCAACATATACTTTTTTTTAAAAAATCTATAGATACGTACTTAGACATGGTAACGGGTCTTCCGTGGGTCGACCCTAGGCTGGTTAACGGGTTAGCGGGTCTCAATCATCAAACCCTATCCCTATCTAATTTATAAAACGGGTCATTTTTTCAAACCCTAACTCTAACAGGGTTGACTCTATCCGTGACCCTAGTGACCCTATTCTTTTTTTAAGCACTTAAATTAATCAATAAACAATACGTAAATTCGACATAGTTTATTCTGTAAACTGAGCAAAAATGCACCTGATAAACAAATATCTAATATTCATTGATCCACATCCATTCACCTACCATATAACAAGTCATCCATACACTAATCCGTACATGATACATTCCCTACAAAATTTATCCTAAAAAGTTCAAACTAATATATTATTGTGGCTGCCCACATCTAGTAGGCAGCCTATATGGGCAGCAGCCCACATGGGCTGCCTCATATTATATTATGGCAGCCCATGTGTATTTTTCATCCCTTACTCCTATAAATACCCCCCCATTTGTAACCATTTGAAGATAAGTGAAAATCAAGTTGATTATGAGATATTAAGAGTGAATCTTTCCTTTACATGATATATATATTTACATACTAGTATTACACCATTTGGTTTCCTTAAATTGTGTAGTTTCATAATACGTTATCAGCACGATTGTTCTAAACCAAGTTTTCGGCAACAAGAGTGGGTTTTTGAAGATACAATCATCAAAGGTATAGTTGTTATTTTGATATTATAATTATGTCTAATTTAACTAAACTTGAATTTGAGGCTCTAGATCTTTCTGGAAATAATTACCTTTCATGGGTACTTGATGCTGAACTTAGCCTTCAAGCTAAGGACCTCGGAGATACTATAAAAGAAGGTAATATTGCGACCCTGCAGAGTCGTGCAACAGCTTTGATATTTCTCCGTCATCATCTTTGTGAGAGTTTAAAATCTGAATATTTAACTGTTAAAGATCCATTGACCCTTTGGAACAATTTAAACGATAGATATGATCACCTGAAGTTGGTCATACTCCCAAATGCTCAACACAGCTGGTTAAACCTGCGGTTGCAAGATTTTAAATCTGTGACAGAATATAACTCTGCTTTGTTTAAAATCACCTCACAACTGAAATTGTGTGGTGTGACTGTCACTGAAGAACAGTTGCTAGAGAAGACTTTCACAACTTTTCATGCCTCGAATGTGCTCCTGCAGCAGCAGTATCGAGAGCGTCGATTCAAGAAATATTCTGAATTAATATCGTGTCTTCTCGTAGCCGAACAAAATAACGAGTTATTATTAAGAAACCATGCAGCCCGTCCAACAGGTTCTGCATCACTGCCTGAAGCACATGCAACGTCTTTTTCTGGACGTAGATATGGGCGTGGTAAGAATGGTCGATATGGTAAACGAGGCGGTCATAATAATTTCAGACATGCACCGTACCACCGGAGGTGGGAAAATACGGATAAAAATAAATCGAACCACCAGAAGTGGAACGATACTGGATCGAATCACCAGAAGTTGAACGATACAGAAACGAAGCAAGAAAAAGGAAAAGGTTTGCAGAATAAACCTCGTAAAAATTATGAAGAAATCTGCTATCGTTGTGGTATGCATGGGCATTGGTCTCGTATTTGTCGAACTGCAAAACATCTTGCAGATCTTTACCAGTCTTCTATCAAAAAGCCTGAAGCTAAGGTTGAAATGAATTTCAGCTGTAACAGTGATCCTTTGGAGAATACCCACTTGGAATTATCTGATCCTTTTTATGATTTTGAAGGTGGTGACTTGGTTCAGTTTTTGGGTAATTAACATGTTTTCACCAAATAAAGTTTGTTGTATTTTATTTGATTTGCTTGTTAATGTTTGTACTTTCCTTTTATGATATGTATTTGCTTATTAATGTTTGTATTTTCTTTTTATCTATATATATCCATATGTATTGTGTGTGTGATCATTACTTTATTCTTATTATTTATTTTATTTGTACATGAAAGGATATGGAATGCAGAAGTAAAGGCATACCCAATCACATGATAGATGGTGAGGATATATGTCTAGTAGACAGTGCAACAACACACACAATTCTTCGTGACAATAAGTATTTTACAACCCTGAGATTACTTGAGGCTAATGTGACTACCATAATTGGTACGACTAGTTTGATTGAAGGCTCCGGTAGAGCCAGCATCATATTGCCAGGTGGTACAAAACTTCATATTAATGATGCATTATATTCATCCAAATCCAAAAGAAATCTCTTGAGTTTTAAAGATATCCGTTGTAATGGATACCACCTTGAGACAATCAATGAACATCATATAGAATACCTATGCATTACTTCAACTATCTCGTGCCAGAAACACATACTAGAAAAGCTACCAGCTCTTCCTTCTGGGTTGTATCATACAATAATTAGAATGGTTGAATCTTATGCCATCATGAACCAGAAGTTCAATGATCCAAAAGCATTTCTTCTCTGGCATGATCGACTTGGACATCCAGGGTCTACCATGATGGGTAGAATAATTCAGAACTCACAAGGACATCTACTACAGAACCAGAAGATTCTGTTGTCCAAAGATTTTACCTGTAATGCTTGTTCTTTAGGTAAGTTAATCCTCAAACCATCACAGACAAAGGTCATGATTGAATCACCAACTTTCCTACAACGGATTCAAGGTGATATTTGTGGTCCTATCCATCCTAGATGTGGACCATTTCAATACTTTATGGTTTTGATAGATGCATCTGCGAGATGGTCGCACGTATGCCTTTTATCAACTCGCAACGTTGCGTTTGCACGACTTCTTGCCCAAATCATTAGATTACGTGCACATTTTCCTGAATTTCCAATCAAGTCTATTCGATTTGATGGGGCAGGTGAATTTACTTCCCAAACTTTTGATGCTTATTGCTTATCAGTAGGTATTGATATTGAGCATCCAGTTGCTCATGTTCACACTCAAAATGGTCTAGCAGAATCATTTATTAAGCGTCTACAACTAATTGCTCGACCTATGCTTATGAGAACTAAGTTACCTATTTCAGCATGGGGACATGCCATTTTACATGCTGCTGCATTAGTTCGTCTTCGTCCGACTGCATATCATCAATACTCTCCATTACAACTTGTTTTAGGGCATCAACCTAATATTTCTCATCTTCGTATTTTTGGTTGTGCTGTACAAGTTCCTATTGCACCTCCTCAACGCTCAAAATTTGGCCCTCAGCGTCGATTAGGTATTTATGTTGGATTTGATTCACCTTCTATTATTAGATATCTTGAGCCTCTAACAGGTGATGTTTTTACCGCACGTTTTGCGGATTGTCACTTTGATGAGACAATTTTCCCGCCGTTAGGGGGAGGAAATCAGCCGCCTGAAGAACGGCGTGAACTTTGTTGGAATACACCAACTTTGTCTCATCTCGATCCTCGCACAAATCAATCTGAAATTGAAGTGCAGAGGATTGTCCAGCTCCAGAAGATAGCTAATGAAATGCCTGATGCATTCAATGATGCAGCAAAAGTAACTAAGTCATATGTACCTGCTGCAAATGCTCCAGCTCGAATTGAGGTCCCAACAGGACGTATTGTCCCTTTAGGACAAACTATGAATATTGCAGCAAATGAGTCGTCCAAAGCACGCCTGAAGCGTGGACGACCACTTGGTTCAAAAGATTCTATTCCCCGGAAGCGGAAATGCCAATCACAATTTATGCGAGATAGCACTCCAGAAGAGGCTATTAAAAGTTCCACACTCTCTAAAGAAATACAAACTCCTGAAGAGAAACAACCCCTTGAAAAGGAACAGGTGCCTGTAAATGAGGAAATCTCAATAAATTATGCATGCAATAGAGAAGTGTGGGACCGCAATGAAATCATTATCGATGATATATTTTCATTCTCAGTAGCTACTCAAATTGTTACAGATGATGATGGTATTGAACCACACTCTGTCGAGGAATGTAAATATAGAAAAGATTGGCCAAAATATAAAGAAGCAATTCAAACAGAATTGGATTCTCTTACAAAACGTGAAGTATTTGGACCTGTAGTTCCAACACCTGAAAATGTAAACCCTGTAGGTTTCAAATGGGTATTTGCTAGAAAGCGAAATGAGAAAAATGAAATTGTTCGCTATAAAGCACGGCTTGTAGCACAAGGTTTCTCGCAGAGACCTGGGATTGATTATGAAGAAACATATTCTCCCGTTATGGATGCAATTACATTTCGATATCTAATTAGTCTGGCAGTCTCAGAAGGACTCGACATGCGTCTAATGGATGTGGTTACTGCATATCTGTACGGAAAATTAGATACAGATATTTATATGAAAGTCCCTGAAGGATTCAAATTGCCTGAAGTAAAACCACGCCATATGTATGCACTTAAGCTAAAACGAGCCTTGTATGGATTAAAGCAATCCGGACGAATGTGGTATAATCGTCTCAGTGAATACTTAATTAAGGAAGGATATGTCAACAATCCTATATGTCCATGTCTATTCATTAAGAAAACAAAATATGGATTTGCTATCATTGCCGTATACGTTGATGATATCAATTTAATTGGGACTCCTGAAGAGCTCACGAAAGCTGCAGAATATTTAAAGAAAGAATTCGAGATGAAAGATCTCGGAAAAACAAAATTTTGCCTTGGCTTGCAAATGGAGCACAAATCACATGGAATTCTTCTCCATCAAACATTGTATACTGAAAAGGTTCTAAAACGTTTTAATATGGATAAAGCACATCCACTTAGTACCCCTATGGTTGTAAGATCCTTAGATGTCGAAAAGGATCCATTTCGTCCAAGAGAGGATAATGAAGCGTTGCTTGGTCCAGAAGTACCATATCTTAGTGCAATTGGTGCACTGATGTATCTTGCCCAATGTACTAGACCTGATATTGCTTTCTCAGTAAACTTGCTAGCCAGGTTTAGTTCAGCACCAACAAGAAGACATTGGACAGGTGTAAAACAAATTCTCCGTTATCTCCGTGGAACAACAGACTTGGGATTGTTTTACTCTAAGAATCCGTCCAATGGCTCACAAATAAAAGGCTACACAGATGCTGGATACCTTTCTGATCCCCACAAAGCTATTTCTCAATCTGGGTATGTTTTTACAAGTGGTGATACAGCATTTTCTTGGCGATCCAACAAGCAGAGTCTTCCAGCCACTTCTTCAAATCATTCGGAGATCATTGCACTGCATGAAGCTAGCAGGGAATGTGTATGGCTGAGATCACTAATTGGACATATCAGAAACTCTTGCGATTTATCATCTATCACAGATGTTCCAACTGTCATTTTTGAAGACAATGCTGCTTGCATATCACAAGTCAGGGAAGGCTACATCAAAGGTGATAGAACCAAGCATATCTCGCCAAAGCTTTTTCATTCTCACTATCTCCAGAAGAATCATGAAATTGATATACAGCAGATACAATCATGTGAGAATTATGCTGATTTATTCACAAAGTCTCTACCAACAACTACATTCCGAAAGCTAGTTTATGGAATTGGTATGAGACATATGTATCATCAAACAGACTGATATTGAAGGATTACTTTATCAGGGGGAGCATTATAAAAGTACCAGTTGGATATTATCGCGCTGTACTCTTTTTCCTTTGTCAAGGTTTTGTCCCTCTGGGTTTTCCTTGTCAAAGTTTTTAATGAGGCAGCTTATGCGAGTTCGACGTTGTTCTAAGTTTCTTTGTATTTTTTTTTCTTCGCTTAGGTTTTTGTCCCTAAGGGTTTTTCCTAGCAAGGTTTTTAATGAGGCAACTATCTTATAATTGTGGACATCCAAGGGGGAGTAATATATTATTGTGGCTGCCCACATCTAGTAGGCAGCTGCCTATATGGGCAGCAGCCCACATGGGCTGCCTCATATTATATTATGGCAGCCCATGTGTATTTTTCATCCCTTACTCCTATAAATACCCCCCCCATTTGTAACCATTTGAAGATAAGTGAAAATCAAGTTGATTATGAGATATTAAGAGTGAATCTTTCCTTTACATGATATATATATTTACATACTAGTATTACACCATTTGGTTTCCTTAAATTGTGTAGTTTCATAATACAAACTCATTTATAAAACTCGTTTCTTAAAGGGCCTTTCATCAAAATTTATCAAGACTCAAATATCAATAATCAATTAGACAATTACACAACATAATTTCTTTATTTTTTGATGAACAAGTCACAAGTGCTTTAAAATTGCACCCCGTCTTAATATTGTACCAACACCTGCTTTCCATTTTAAATGAGTTACCTTATAAAAACAATCTCCAACAGTAGCTGCAGTCCCATAATTATTTCCTACATCAATAAATATTAGAATATCTGTCAAAATGTATGGATATATAAATATTAATGAAAGGAAAGATACTAAATCAGGAACATAATTAACTCATTATACACAAAACGCTATAATGTATGGGCAATCTTTCATATCTATATTGTTAGCAAAAAATAGTTTCTGAGCTCTGACTTTCTTCTTTGTTCTTTCATATACAAAAAATGGGTAATGACATCGATCATGAACTTTAAACACATCATAAAACTGTGCAACCATATGAACATATAATTTCTCCTTTAATGTACAAAAAGAGGAGAAATATATTAAATCAATTCAATATCATCCAAGCTGAAACATCAAAATATTTCTATCATTTCCCTCCCCGTGTCCTTGTTGTGATCTAGCACTTTAAGTCGCTCCCTCAATATCAACCTGACATATTTCAAGGGACGGATGGTTCATCAATTAAGAGTTGTCCATCTGCAACTCCTCCATAAATAAGTGTCCTGCACAGAAGATCAAACAAATCAAGATGCATAAATAGATAGAAATCTAAACCTAAAACCCTAAAACATTTCTTAGCACAGAAACAAAGATGAATCAAATCAAATACAATGACGTTACAAGGTGTCCTCCTATCCGCAACTCCTCAGAAAAAACTAAAAAAGTTTCCTTGAAGAAAATCCAATTAGAATAGAAACAAAGATTAATAATATACAGAGAAAGCGAACCCACCACCAAAGAGAAAAAAGTGACCAAATAAGGTGCGAACCCCCTAAACTAGGTTTCTTGTGGCCGATCTTATTAACCACAAAGCACATAGAGATAGAAATCTAAACTAGTTTTATGTCCATCTATCAAAGGTTGTGACTTATTAAACACGAAGCATCCAACGACTAATATTTTGGACGAAAATTACACTCGCGCTAAACTTCGATATGTCCGCCAAAAAAATTCAGCCCTTCCTATTTCCTATTAAGCAGGGGTATGAAAACTACCCGCGGGCCCAATACTCGGCCCGAGACCGAGAAAGCCCATGGGCGCCTGAAGCCCGTTTTGGGCCAGCCCGGCCCGGTCCATTTAATTTAGCAGGCGGGCTCGGGCTTCATTTCACTTC
The DNA here is from genome assembly GCA_002174775.1 of Macleaya cordata. Taxonomy (NCBI): domain Eukaryota; kingdom Viridiplantae; phylum Streptophyta; class Magnoliopsida; order Ranunculales; family Papaveraceae; genus Macleaya; species Macleaya cordata. The sequence goes on along the minus strand of MVGT01004159.1, from coordinate 21,140 downwards.
CCGAGACCCGATCATATAGCCAGGCCGGCCCGGCCCAATCACCTAATTCCCATTTCATTTTTGACTGCTGATAATAAGCATCCTAAGTTTTCCTTTGAGCCATCCTAGGTTACGAGCCTCCTATGAGCCATCCTAGTACTAAGAGCCATCCTTTTTAAAACAATTAAAATTTTATATTTTTTAAAACAACCTTCAGAACTTATCTTTTTTACAAATCAACCCTCCCATATTTTATTTCCTATTATACAACCCAATATCCCCTTTTCTCTCATTTTACCTTTCTTAGTAATTTTCTAACCCTAGAACTCACAACAGCATTCCCACGCTGTTTTCAGTCGGAGCTGCCACTTCCTCCCTAAACCAAACGTAATCTTAGGTCCGACTCGTCTCTCTTGATATTCCTAATGACGAGGAGGAAAGCTGTTGATCCATCACCACCGGATGGATCGGAGGAAGAGATCGAAGGAACCCATCAAAAGTACGGTTTTTTTCCTCCTCATTCTTTAGATTCGTACTATTGTTTGATGTTCTTCTTAGTTATAATTGCTTTAAAATGTTTAAATCATGATTGCGACCTTTTTGAGGAATTTTCCTTTGTGGCTATACACCCGTGAAATCGGGAGTTGGCCGTCAGTCTTTCACTGCACAATGGATCGTGCGGTCTGAGCACGAAAGCTCAAAACTGACCAGACAGTCCGTTTTGAATTAGTTTCAACTGGGTCCTAAATCAGTTTATATTTGCATTTGGCAGATTTCTAAGTCCGTTTCTTATTGGAATTCCTAAATCGCCTGTAATGGTTTATTGTTAATAATTGATCTTCTTATTTGAATTCCTAAATAAGTTTCTGTAATAGATTTTGTTAATAGTGTGGGCTTTGCATATTGATTTGTTTTTTTTAAGTAGGTTGTTCTATATAATCTGGAAGTTGTCATCTACATTTGGAAGTATACATTATGGAATTTAAGTATTGAACTTCGGTTTTTCATCCTATTATCTTTTCAAAGATTTAGACTAAAGAATTGTGGATTGTCTCTATTCTTTCAAGATCAGTCATTAGATTGTCTTTGTTTTCTTTAAATTTTTCATGAATAGAAGTCATTAGTAGTTAGTACCCTGTGTGCTTTATGAAATCTATTATCTATTATCTATTATAATATACTATAGGGGAAGCCTTGGGTTAACAAAACCCTCTCTCTTAGGTATGGGTTAAAAAAACCTACATTATAAACATATGACCCAATCTATTATCTATTATTGGGTTAACAAAACCCTCCCTCTTAAGTGTGGGTTAAAAAAACTACATTATAAACAACTAAATTTTCTAATTATCTAATAAAAAAATTCAATATTTTTTTTAAAAGAAGCCCCCGTGCCTTGCACGGGATATGGGGGTTAGTTTAGAGTCAGTAAGTGTGACTGATAACTTTGTCAACTTAAAAAGGTTATGTTTGGAGCTGACTAAGGATTAGATTAGGGTTGGTAAGTATAACCGATCACACGGTTATGTTTCTTCATACAATAACTAAAAAGGTGCAATAATAAAAAGTTTGCTAATCTAATCTATTTGTGAAACTCAACCCATTTCACATTTATTTATTGTCTTATACATTGGCGCGACATCTATATAAGTAGGTAACTTGGGAGTGTCACATAATGCCATAATTTACAGGTAGTGAGAGGAAGGATAGTTTAGAGTACTTGCTTGTGCTTGTTATTACTTTTTTTTTTTTTATATAAATCTCATGGTATTTCCTCTGCTCCAAAATGATTGAAATGAATATTGAAATCTTCTAAAATGTCTGAAATCTTTGTGTTATAAAATTTCTTTGATGTTGCTTATTTATTTGATTTTGATATTTTTTGTATGTTATAATACTGTAAAGGATTCAATTTTTCTTTCGATTGATCATATGTGAACCATCATCATCATTTTCCTTGGTTTTGTAGCCCTCCGCTTGAGCGCCCCATTTGTTCGGCCCAGGCTCGGTTGGTAGAAGCACGGGGACCCAGCCCTGTCAACAAAAGGGGTCGTGGTCGTGGCAGGAGCCACATCCCAGCCCAAACGACCAGCCACGACACGACCCCCTCAATGGGCCCAGCCACCAACACCTCCAATGCCCAAACCACCACCAGCTCTAGTGCACCCCCTCTTAGTGCCCCCATATGATATGTTGTTGCTAAAGAGCTACGACTGTCATATCGCTTCTAAGATATGGGTTGGGCAGATAAGTTTTAATATTTCTATAATTTTATACCTGTATATGCTAGTTGAATATTCTTAGTCTTTATGTGTTCATTTGTTTTTCCTTTATTTTTTGCAGCATAGGCGGGAACCGTTGGAAACACACAATCGGTATCAAACATTGAACAAATGGCCCCTGAGCGATGTTTGCAATTTGGTACGGGGGGTTGTTGATCGAGCAGGCCTAATCCCATTGGCTACTTAAGGGCACAAAACAGTCGACAGGGCATTGGTCAACGCCTTTGTGGAGAGATGGTATCCTGAAACTAATTCCTTTCATCTCTCCGACGGCGACATGACTATCACATTCTACGATGTGTCAATCATTCTGGGGGTTCGAGTGGATGGATTAACCGTTACTGGTCCCACTGACCTTAATTTTGACCAACAAGTTCAGATGGTGATAGATTCATTAGGGGTTACTTTTGAAGTCACAAAAGCAGAGATGTGCCAGGGCTTATATTTTATACATCATTGGGAGCATGTTGTGCCCCAACAAGTCTAGGGACGGTGTTGCAGTCCGCTATCTCCAATGTTTATACAACATTTCCCGGATTGGTGATTACGCGTGGGGAGCCGTGACACTTACCAACCTGTTTGGAGAGCTGGGTATAACGACACGTTACGGGTCGAAGAGCCTCACTGGTTGTATGAGCCTACTACAGGTACTAGTGTTATATTTTAATATTTTTGCTTAGTTTTGGTTATTTTGGTGGATTATATTAGTTTTGGTCGTTCAATTGTTCTACAATTATACGCAGACTTAGATATACGAGCACTTTCCGTTACGAGGTAGGAGTAACGAATTGGACTGCTACGTCGATGGACAGCCAAGATTAAGCAGGTGGGAGCTCCGTTCCGATTCCTCGCTTATTGCGACGAATTTGCTTCATTTACGGAGGCAGTTGGATGACCTACCCTTGGATCACGTGAGTTAAAATACCACTTTGACATAAAGTTACAGTTTGATTATTAACTCGTTCATATTATCCTCTGTGTTCTCCCCTTTATTTTCAGATTACTTGGGACCCGTACAAGGACCATAGAGTACTTTTCCCTATTCCTAAAATTTCATTCTACATGGGTCTCGTTGTGTGCTTTGACGTGTCGGAGCCCTATTACCCGGATAGGGTTCTTAGGCAGTTTGGTCTTATGCAGAACATACCTATACCCCTACCAACCTGAATAACAAGCGGACGGGGAGCCCAGCGCAATCGTACAAAGTTGACTACGGCGTCTACCATTGGCACTTTGATAACTGGCAAGACCATGTTCTTTCTGGGGATCGACTATCCACACCGGTGCAGCACCAAGCGGACTGCACATAAGACTACATGGAGTGGTATTATAGGTTATCCCACTGATAGGATCATATATTGTGGTTCCAACTCAACCGGACCCACCATGGCCATTGGTCTACCCATGCCGTCGAATCCACCAGATTGGGTGCTCAATTGTNGATAGGATCATATATTGTGGTTCCAACTCAACCGGACCCACCATGGCCATTGGTCTACCCATGCCGTCGAATCCACCAGATTGGGTGCTCAATTGTATTTGAACTCTCGACAGTCTGTGACCTTCAATTAGTGGGACCCACCTTCAAGTGTGATGAATACGTGAAATTGACAGAACGACAAGGAATTGGATAGTTACCCAATTAGAAGTGGTTTATATTAGTTTAATATTATTTTAGGAATAATATATTATTAATTATTTTAGTAAGAATATTATCTATATTTTGAGTAGGTTATATTATTAGGAGTTTCTATTTTATAGGATTGTTATTTTTAGTAGGATAAGTATTCCCTTTTCTTGGTGGTCAAGTATTGTAGCTATTATAAATAGCCCATTGAGTGATTAATTAATAATAAGAAAGAAGATTATTTTAGTTACTGGTTACTTTATGTGTTATTTGGGTTGCTCGTGCTGGCCTCTGGGTAAGAACCAAATCGGTTCTTATCACCCACCCTCAAGTAATCAACCCTATGCATAGGGTGAACGAACTTTATTGGGTACACCGGCGACCGAAAAATTTGTAAGTACACATCAACACCTTGCTTTATTTAAAACCACTTGTCCTTTATGTAACTCTACTTATATTCCTTATTATTCATGATTTTGTCCGCTATTTAGGCCGGGCGTTTGAGGAATGAATTTGTGTAGAGCTGAAGAAGATAGACCTATTAGTCCAACGTTCATTCGCCGTGCAACAGAGGCGATCAACAGTTATGGGACTCCGGGAGATTTTGGGTCGTTCCCTGAATTTGATGAGGCTGTTGGTGGGGATGAAGGGTCCGATGGAAGTGGTGGGTTTTGTGGTTTTTTTTTCTTTTTTTTTTTTTAATAATTTCCAACACTGAAACTGCAAAATGAAACTTCTAAACTGAAGTGGTGGCTATTTTGGTTTGTGATGGGTTGTTTACTATTTCTTTTATCTGCCTACACAATGTTTGATTTGAATATATAAGTTTCTATAGGGTTAAATTGGGTGTGTTAGTGTCTGTTGAATTTTTAGAGTTGCATCCTCAAAATTGAAGTGAATTTGAGTTGAAGGTCTTGGTGTGGATTCAAATACTAAAGAGAAGGAAAAAAACAATATATTTCAAAAAATTTAACTTAAGAATTCATGTTTTCCGAGGCATAGTAACCAAAAACGCCCAAACATGCTGGCGCTCCCGCTTCCAAACTGCGTATTTGCATTTTGGGAGCGGGAGCGCCTTCGATCTGCGGTTTGTCAATATTCATGATAGAACAACACTCTTATTATGTAGTTCCATTTGAGTTAGTGGTTAGGTGATTCCTCTGTGCAAAACTCACACATCATCAAGAACGGAGCGAAAAGCTCACCATCAGACTCATTCTCGCCACCGGAACTCTCCGTGTATGGGTAAGTGACTCATGGTCTACCTTAGGTGGTTAAAATTGCATAAGAACTTAGTGTAATAAGCTAGGTTGCATGAAAATATCTTAGAGAGTTTGTGCAAAATTATTTTTGCAGTTTTTTCCCTAGTAGGTATCGATATACCCCCTTCTGGGGGTATCGATACTGCCTTAGGCCAGTATCGATACTGGCCTAGCCTGACATCAGGCCAGGCTAGTATTTATACTGCCATAAGACAGTATCGATACTGCCCTAGCCTGAAGCTCAAGACAGGTCTGGCCAGTATCGATACCACCTAAGAGGAGTATCGATAGCACCTGCTACTATCGATACCCCTCCGGGCAGTATCGATACCACGACTTCAATACCCTTTAGTTTTTGGCCTGGGCTCTTATGCCCCTTGTGGTCATTTGCCACATCTATCCTAGGTTTTGTTTCTTATCTATAAATGAGAACAAGAAAAATATTCTAAGCAGTTTTTGAGGAGGAAGAAAGGTTTTTGGCAGCTTTAGAGAATAAGGAATATTTGACAATAACCACCCTCTGTCTTCTTCTCTATTAATGATTCTTCTAAGCTTTTGTGAGAAGTGGGTTCATTCTTTTTTGAAGGTAGTTTCACACTAACCTTATTTAGATCTTCATCTTAGCTAGAAAAGTTTAGAACATCCATCTAGCATGAAGATCTTGTAGGGCTTAGAAACCCAAAACTCTCCAGTATTTTTACAGTCACCGGAGGAGTTCCAGTGAGGTCACCGGCGGAGCCCCGGTGAGCAGCATACTTGGCAGGGTTCAAGTGAAGCTTGTGGTTTCAAGCATACTAGTGTGAGACTTGGAGGATTCTGAGTTGGAGGCACACTCCTTCACTATTCAAGAGGTGGTTCGTGGATTCGAGTCGTGAAGAAAGAACGATCGAGTTTTGCACGAGGGACTTGTGTGGTCGATGTGAACGGTTGTAAGATTTCTCACAACTCTTAGTGGTAACTTCTGGACTAGGTCCCGGAGTTTTTTCCATTAGGTTTTTCCCTGTCAACAAAAATCATTTGTGTTGAATGTTTATATGTGTGAATGATTTTTGTACAAGATTGAAATATTTGATTCTCCATTAATTCGGCATTTGAGAATCGAATAAGTCAATACTTGTTTGTTTCAATTACTACTTATTATACTTGTATAGTGAACTATCTTTTAAATAGGTAGATATTGATCCCCCTTCAATATACACTTAGATTAGTGTTTATTGGTTAATGTAGACGCCAAATTTTCGCACACCTTGGAAAAATACCCGTTTTGGCCGCACCTCGATTTATGTGCACAATTTAATGAAAATTGGTTTAATGTGACTAAGCAGGCTTCACTCCATTCGTCCAGAAATCGGCACAAGAAGAGAACCAAATCTCGAGGAACCCCTAACTCTAAATGGAATTGGTTCAGTCGAGGAACCGTAGGATTCTCCTTCGGTTCTAATCCTTGGGCGTCGCCACATGTCGCGACGGGATTGGCCCACCCCAAATTTTCCCAAATCGATTGTTTTTGTCAAAAAAATTAGTTTTTAAAGGAATTTTGTTTAAAAATCAAATTTCAAAATTGTGGGGAACCATTTTCATTTTTATAAGAAAAACACAATAATAATAAATAAAAATAAAAAAAATATTTTGGGCC
>MVGT01004159.1:0-13891 GCA_002174775.1 Macleaya cordata | reverse complement strand
TAGAGAGAGAGAGAGTTAGAGAAAGAGCAGAGTCTGGGAGAGAGAGAAGGAGAATATATAGAAGGAGAAGACAGCAGCAGCAGCTGCTGTCACGTAGCAGGGAAGAAGCTAAAAAAAAAATAAACGTTTATAATCAGACGTGAGGAGAGAAGGAAAAAGAAGAAAAAGAGAGAGAAAAAGAAGGAAGAGAAGGGAGAGAAAAAAAACTTGTCTGTAACAGACGTGTGAATAAGGAGGGAGGAGGAGAGAGAAAAAGGAAAAGAAAAAAAGAAAAAAAGTAAAAACAGTAAAAAAAAAACTTTTAAAAAAAAAAAATAGAAAAAAATATTTTGCAAGAGTAGTCTTGCAAAAACAGTTTTGCAAAAAAAAAAAATAGTTTTAGCTTATTTTATTTTTCCTTCTCTTTTCCTCGCATGCGTTAGTTGCAAAAACAATTTTGCGTGGTCCCTTGAAGTTTTGGTTCTCTCCATTTGGACACGGAGTGGGGCTCACTTGTCGCCTTCACCACACATCGACGCGTGAAGGGGTGAGATTTCTGGCGATTGAGCCAAGGGCTTGTGCCGACTAGGTGATAATCCCTGTCTTATCTTTTGCTTTCTTCCATTGTTGAGTTTATATCCCGTATGATGAAGTGATGATGTAACAGTGCTTTGATGATTTAGTGAAATCTTGCATGCAATTTTGACGGTGAAAATGTCGTAAATGTAAATTTTATGTCATGTGATTTTTAGCATGTGCTACGTGATATGTGTATACTTTGCATGAAATAATTAATGATATGCATGCATGCAACATGATGTTTACGTGAACATGGGTTGAGATCTTTGCATTAAATGTTTTGCATGATAAATGTTCAAAAAAAAAATGATGCATGCATGAAATGATCAAGCATGTGACAATGAGGTGTTTTTCATATGGAGCATGGTACATCTTTTTCAACATGAGTTAGTATCACCATTTTTGCCACATTTAATATGATTGATATCGTGCTCACGACTTCATCATTTTTGCAAAAATATTTTTGCATAATGATCATTGCTCGCACTCCCATCTTTGGGTTCAAAATTTTGATACCATAAGTTGCTTTCGTTTACGTGTTTATTGATTTCAAGTAATTAGTGACGTGTATTAGTGTTTTGATTATTTTGCTAGTTTTAGATCGAAACACTCAATAAACCTCTAAAAAATCTATTTTGGGCCTGCGGGCCCATCCTTTCGTGGTGGGCCCACGGGCCCTCCTTCCTTTCCCCCATTTCCTGTAACACCCCAAATTCTGAATCACGGGTAAATCCCGAATTTCAAAATTCAAAATTTGTGTGTTAACTCACCATAAAGAAGAACCTGTCTATATATATATCTTTATAAGCCTCCTACCCATTTTTCTTAAGGCAATAGTGGAGGGTACCAATCCAACGGCAGATCTTTGGTCCACACCCTTCAATTAACCAACTACTTATAATTTAAAGTAGCAACTCCAGCAGGGTTTTTATGATGGATCAAGATCTTCCCTTCATCCAATGGACCTGAAAATTTTACAATAGTATTTAATATATCCCATAATAATTGTGTAAAAATATTAGACAGATCCAACGGTAGGTTTGAGAGTAATGAATTTCTCATTTCGAACTCACTATTTTTGTTCCTCTAACAAAGATGAAGATTTTTACTGTGATTGGAGTCCTTAAACTTCTCCAAATAAGCTGATATTTTAACTAAATATACTTTATTATCTCATCTACATCATACTAAATTTTTAGGACCATCCAACGGTCTAATCTTGAGCAATGACTAATTTCTTCTTCTCTCTTTTCTTCCTCCTTAGAGTTATTCCAAGGAGAATTAGTAGCTCCTCCTTTGATTTGCTTCCAAATCAAGTATAAAAAACTCTCTTTATGATATTGAAAATACTTATTTCTAATTGAAAACTCTCTTCCTATTTCTCTCTTTCTATTTCTCTCTTCTTTCTTATCTCCCTCCCCCCCTTTGTCTTCACAAACTACCTCTTTATATAGGTGAAAATGGAATCATAAGGTGGTGTATAAAAATTAATGGTTGTGGATTAGCCACTACAATGGTGGACTAGCCACCATTTAGTGGTGGTAGACTAACCATTATACTTAGTGGTGGTAGTGATTGTAGTAAATCTACCACTATCTAGTGGTAATGGAGGTGGATATTAGAAATAATCGTTATTATTATTATTCTTAATCAAATATTTAATAAAAATAGTAAATACTAGATAAACTTTTGTGTACCAAAACTTTGATGTGACTTATATCCCTAGTTTAATGATTTGAAGACATGTACCAATCAAAATGATCTTGTGAATTAAATCAAGAGTTTTGAGTGAATAAACATTTAGTCCTTAATAAATTATCTATATGTACATATTATACTAATATGACCATAACTCCTAGACCATAAGTCCGAATATGACCCACCATACCATTCTGAAAACTAGATTCAAAGGGCTACAACTTCACTAGAAATAGCCTAAGGACAATTTGGATCATAAGATGTCCAAAAATGAGTTTAAAATATACTGATAAACATATATACGAAAATATAAATAATAACCTATAAAATGTTGAGTTGTCTTAACCCAAAACAAGTAAAGATGGGCTTAGCCCATTTAACCCATAGTTTCATTGTTAAGTCCATTACCTAGATTATTGGGTTAGCCCATCTAACCCATACATAAATATGTATATATATAGATCTTATTAGGAAAGATGATTACACAAAAGATAATTCAATTTAAGATAAATTCATAATACTAGTTCTTGGGTTAGACTCAAGGCGAATTTGAACTCAAAAATTCAGGGTATTACATTTCCAGCCTTCGGGCTCTCTATCTGTTGCTATGAGCTTAAGGGCTCATTTCTCGGGCTTGGGCCTGAGGGCCCGCCTCTATGCCAGACCCACAGGCCTAGATCCATTTTTCCAGGGCCCAAAGCCCATCATCATCACTCGGGCCATAGGAGCCCTTCCCCTTCCTTGCGGGTTCAAAGACCCACATCCACTCATGTCCGGCCCAATGGCCTGATAACTTGCCAAACCCTAAAAATAAACAATAATAGAGATTAAGGTCTCTAGCTTAGTTCACCCTAGGGTTAGGCTTTGCGTGCTTGTAGCTTTAGGTTGCATTAGCCTATGATTATATGTTATTTTTGAGGGCGTGTAGGGTTTCACTCAATGTGAAATTCCTGTTCTACCCTCACCTTTGTTTTACATGTCTTTTTCCAGATGCATCACATTTAGCTTAGAGATTTTCATGCATATAGGGTCAGAGCATCCTTAATCAGATTAGGAATCTTTAGATACCTTTGAGCGATACTAGAGCATAGGACATGCATCATTCGCGTCTCACCGACGCTCGCATTTCTCAGGCACACGTGCATTGTGTGATCGCATTTCATCTCCGGGCATGTCCTATGTTGGACATGACTCCTCTTTCAGATTCACGCCTATGGGCTGAATCTGCTCGTCGTCGTCTTTCAGGTTCACGCCTTAGGGCTGAACCTACCTATCATCGTCTTTGTGACTCTATGCTTTCGTCGTCTTTGAGAGTCTTTGCATTCGTCGTCGTTGAGATTCACGCCTGCAGGATGAATCTGCTTACCGTCATCTTTGAGATTATCCGCTTTCGTCGTCTTGGAGATTCTCTACTATCGTCGTCTTTGAGGTTCACGCCTAAGGGCTGAACCTGCCTACCGTCGTCTTCGGGACACTCTGCTTTCGTCCTCTTTGAGAGTCCCAACATTCGTCGTCTTTCAGATTCACGCCCAATAGCGTCAATGAATCTGCTTATCGTTATCTTTCAGAATCACGCCCCGTAGCGTCAATGAATCTGCTTATCGTCTCCTTTCAGATTCACGCCCAAGGGCCTCCATGAATCTGCTTTCGTCGTCTTTCAGATTCACGCCCAGTAGCGTCAATGAATTTGCTCATCGTCATCTTTCATATTCACGCCCCGTAGCGTCAATGAATCTGATTATCGTCTCCTTTCAGATTCATGCCCAAGAGCTTCTATGAATCTGCTTTCGTCATCTTTCAGATTCACGCCCAGTAGCATCAATGAATCTGCTCATCGTCATCTTTCAGATTCACGCCCCGTAGCGTTAATGAATCTGCTTATCGTCTCCTTTCAGATTCATGCCCAAGAGCGTCCATGAATCTGCTTTCGTCATCTTTTAGATTCACGCCTAGTAGCGTCAATGAATCTGTTCATCGTCGTCTTTCAGATTCATGCCCGTGGCGTCAATGAATCTGCTTATCGTCTTCTTTCAGATTCACGCCCAAGAGCATCCATGAATCTGCTTTCGTCGTCTTTCAGACTCACGCCTAGTAGCGTCAATGAATCTGCTCATCATCATCTTTCGGATTCACGCCCCATAGCGTCAATGAATCTGCTTATCGTCTTCTTTTAGATTCACCCCCAAGAGCATCCATGCTTTCGTCGTCTTTCAGATTCACGCCCAGTAGCGTCAATGAATCTACTCATCGTCATCTTTCAGATTCACGCCCTATAGCGTCAATGAATCTGCTTATCGTCTTCTTTCAGATTCACACCCAAGAGCGTCCATAAATATGCTTTCGTCATCTTTGTTGGTGCGCGTAGAACCTATTAGGTGTTAAAATAATTAAGTCTAGAATTAAATAATGAGTTTTTTTTCAGAGCATAATTTGAAGAATCGAACCGTACGAATGGATAGATCTCAAAAAGTTATTCAATTTCGACTACTCACGCGCGAAAATTGGACACTAAATGATCCCAAATCAAAGCCCGGAACACGATTTTGACTAGTACCGAAGGTACCCGCGATTTTGACCTTGATTTTGATCAATTAAACTTTATTTAATTGTGTATATACACTATATATATGTATGGGTGATGTATTTAAGAGTAACTTTATAAGTTATTCCTTGTATACACATAATTTGTATGTATGCGCATACACCTTAGTATAACCCATATAGTTATTTATTTTAATTTTAATTTTTTTAGCCTAAACACTTAATTCCTAATTCATTTTTTAATCTTATTAAACATAAAGCACATAAAGATAGAAATCTAAACAAGGTTTATATCCATCCATCAACGGTTGTGACTTATTAAACACGAAGCATCCAACGGCTAACATTTGGGACAAAAATTACACCAGCGCGACTTTGGTATGTCCGCCAAAAAAATTCAGCCCTTCTTATTTCCTATTAAGTAGCTGTTAGTTCCATAAGTTCTCTCATGTAATATTTGTCAAATTTCGTGTCAAAGTTAACTCAACAAAGTTAATATAACTTGAGTTAGAATGTGTGAGTCGTAGTTCGGTTCGTTGTGAAAAAATGACTCCAAGAAGCTCAACTCACCGCTAGAATTCATCTTAGGATGGTAAGTAACTTAAAAACTTAATATTATAGGTGGGTAGTTTAAATTGAATCCCTTAAAATTAGGGTTTGAAAGAATGCTGTTAGAATGCCACAGTTTTAAGGATTCCTGTGACCAAACATGCTGTGACCAAAAGCCGCTTTCAAAAGCAAGATGCTGCTTTCAAAAGCAAAGTGTGTTGAATGCTGTCAGACTGTCTTGCTTTCGAAAGAGAAAGCAAAGTGTGCTGAAAGCTGGTAGGTTACTTTGGTTTCGAAAGGAACTTAGTGCTTTCAAAAGCAAATTGTTTTGGTGTTTCCAGTTGACTTTGATTTCGAAATCCAGCTTCTTGCTTTTTAAAGCACCCGTGCTGCTTTCGAAAGCATCTTGCTGCTTTCAAAAGCATCTTACTACTTTCGAAAGCATTGCCCAGATCTGCACGAAAAAGTTTTCTTTTTGGGTTTTTCTTTTTTCTATTAAACCCCATGTTCGGACTTGTTAGGTCATAAGTGAGATTAGATCCAATAACACACTTATTGCAAATGGTGTGTTTTAGATTTAGATCGAGAAATGCACTCATTGCACTTGGTGCATTCTAGATCTAGATCTGAAACTCACCATTATAAATAGGGTTGATTCATTCATGTTCAAATCAACCATTCACCCTATTCAACAACAAATTATTGGAGAGTTTCAACTCTAAACCTTTAGCTTTCAAGCTTGTTGTACATGGTTTAATCCTTCCCATTTTAAATCAAAACGTGAGTTTTGTTGCCGGTGGATTTTCGGGTGTTGAGTTTGAAGATTCAAGTTCATGGTGAATTACTCATGGAGTCGAGTATTGGTTGAAGGTGTGTGACTTATGGAGTTCAAGTTGGAGATGCATCATTTTGTGGCAGGCGTCAATTTGTGGATTCGGATTATATGCGCAACTCATTCACGTTGGCTTAGTAGACTCTAAGTTGTATGCGTGAGAATTGATAATCAATTAAGAGGCAGACTCGTGGAGTTCGAATTTATGGAAGAACTGTACACCGTAGCTGATTGGAGCATAGAGGGAGTTGTAAATCGTATCTATCAAGTGGTAAATCGGGTTGTAGTTTTCAATAACTCTTAGTGGATTTTTGCTGGACTAAGTCCCGGGGTTTTTCTCAGTTTAGATTTTCCTCATTAACAAAATCTCTTGTACATATTGTCATACTTGTTATGAGATTGAAACATTCGATTCATCTTGTTCTTAATTCTGCATATTAAGAATCGAATAAGTCAATACTTTTGCTAGAGATTTTTGCTTTACTCTTTATAACCATTTAAATTTTAATTAGGTGATAGTGGGAATCACTATGATGATAGACACTGGAGACAATTCTAGAAAAGTTGCTAAACCAAAAAAATAATGGGATGCCATAGATAGTGAGGCTGCTACTAGAAATAGTAAGGCTCTCAATGCCATCTATGCTGTTGTAACTGTTGACGAATTGCGTCCCTTATCTAATTGTGAAGTAGCAAATGAGGCTTGGGACATTTTAATGGTAATCAATGAAGGTACTAGGACTGTTAAAATAGCAAAGCTTCAAATGTTAACCACCCAATTTGAAACAATTAGAATGGATAACAATGAAAACTTTGATGAGTTTTATGCTAAACTGAATGATATTTTTAACAACTCTTTTGCTTTGGGTGAAATTATTTCTAAGTCCAAAATAGTTTATAAGGTTTTGAGATCTCTTTCTGAGAGATTTCAAGCCAAAGTTACGGCTATTGAGGAAAGCAAAGATATTGATGCTATTCTTCCTGAAGAACTTGCAGGAAATATGAGGACGTTTGAGGCTGGTTTTTATTTTACAAGAAAAACTAAAGACATTGCTTTTGCAGCCTTGAACACTATAGAAATGGAAGAAATGGATCTCTCCAGTGAAGAAGAAGTTACTCATCTCACAAAGAAATTCAAAAAATTTCTTAAAAAGCAAAAAAGGAGAAATGCCAAAAAAATTCTTTTAGGATCAGGAATCCTAACATAGGCTAAACATCCCCAAATTTTAAAATAAGAAACATTTGGATTTCTATTTTTCCAAAGTTCAAGAAGAAAAATTTTTGTTGATGAGTTAGGAACTCGATTCAAAACATAACAAACAGTTAATAGTATTTCTCCCTACCAATAAGGAGCTGCCCCAGAACTGAGCAAAATAGCAACAACAAGTTCAGTGTAAGTTCGATTTTTCCTTTCAGCTTTCCCATTCATTTCGGGTGAATAAGGCGATGTAGTCTCATGTATGATTCCAGTGGAATTGTATAATTCTAGAAATTCTCCAGAATTATACTCCGTACCTCTATGACCACGAAATCTCTTTATCTTTCGATTGAATTGATTTTCAACTTCAGCAATAAAGATCTTAAACATTTCTACAACCTCACTTTTATGTCTCATCAAATAAACATAAGTAAAATTCGAACAATCATCTATAAAGGTAATGAAATACCTTTTTCCATTTTAGGTTAAAATACCTTCATATTCACAAATGTCAGAATGAATCAGATCTAATAGTTCTGATTCTCTAACTACGGATTTGTGAGGAGTTTCAGTAATTTTTGGTTGACTACAAAATTCACATTTTTCAAATTTTTCTAAGGAAAGTTCAGGAATAAATCCAAACATGCTTATATTCTTAACTAGTTTTTTGTTAACGTGACAGAGTCTAGCATGCCAAACATTAAAGGTGCAAACAATATAAGAATAATGTGCAACTTTATTCATCTCAACATTGAGTTTAAACATGCCATCAGTAGCATAACCCTTTCCTACAAACATTAAATTTTTAGTACTAATATACTGATCTGATCCTATAGTCTGAGTAAAACCAGCCTTGTTGAGGAGATAGCCGGAAACCAGATTCTTTCATATTTCTGGAGTATGAAGGACGTCTTTCAGAATGACAATCCTTCCAGAAGTAAACTTCAGTTCTACCTCTCCAGTTCCGAGAACATTAGTGGTGTGAGAGTCTCCCAACAATACTTTCTTGTCATCAGATTCAGTATAATTTTTGAATAGGGACCGATCATAGCAGACATGTTGAGAAGTGCCAGTATCTGCCCACCACCCTTCGGATCCACTTATCAGATTGATTTCTGATATCATAGCTACAAGTGGCTCTTTAGTTACATTGGCCTGTGGACCAGGACGACGTTTGTATACAGTCAAAGTAGTTGTATTTCTTCAAGATCTTTTCAATATAGTGAGATTGATCTAGAGAAATTCCAGTTCTTGTCCTAGTAATTTTAATTCCTAAAATTACACTAGCTTCACCCAAATATTTCATGTCAAAGTTCTGACTAAATAGTTTCTTAGTATCATCAACAACAGATAAGTTGGAACCAAGAATCAATAAATCATCCACATACAGACAAATAATAGTGCATATATTATTTTCATACTTATAGTAGATGCATTTATCACTTTCATTAATTCTAAAACCATTTGAAATAACTAAGTTATCAAATTTCTCATGCCACTGTTTTGGTGCTTGTTTAAGACCATACAATGACTTGTCCAACTTACAAACTTTGTGTTCTTGTTTATTAACTACAAAACCTTCTGGTTGGTCCATATAGATTTCTTCTTCTAATTCACCATTTAAGAAAGCGGTTTTAACATCCATCTGATGTAAAACTAGATCATGCACTGCAGCTATGGCAATTAAAACACGAATAGAAGTAATTCTAGTCACAGGAGAATAAGTATCAAAGAAATCTATGTTTTCTTTTTGTCTATATCCTTTAGCTACTAACCTCGCTTTGTATTTCTCTATTGAACCATCAGGTTTTAATTTTCGTTTGAGAATCCATTTGAAACCTATTATTTTGCAGCCAGGACGTAAATCTACTAAGTGCCAAGTTTTGTTAGATTCAAGAGAGTCCATTTCATCATTTATTGCTTCTTGCCAAAGATCAGCTTCTGAAGAACTAAGAGCCTCATTTAAGGAAGATGGATCTCCTTCTAGATTAAAGACACAAAAATCAGGACCAAAGTTCTTCTCGGTCCTAGCTCTCTTGCTTCGTCTAGGTTCAGAATTAGTGTCCCTAGATTCTTCATCTCTAGGTTCTTCTATTCTAAGTTCTTTGGTGGTTACATTACTAGGTAAGTAACCCCCACTATTCTTAGATTTAAATGGAAATTTGTCTTCGAAAAAATCAACATCAAGAGATTCAATTATTACTTTATTATTAAGATCATAAAACTTATATGCTTTACTGTTATGGGAGTAACCAATAAAAACACACTCATAAGCTCTGCTAGCTAACTTTGATCTTTTAGGATCAGGAATCCTAACATAGGCTAAACAACCCCAAATTTTAAAATAAGAAACATTTGGTTTTCTATTTTTCCAAAGTTCAAGAGGAGAAATTTTTGTTTTTGAGTTAGGAACTCGATTCAAAACATAACAAACAGTTAAAAGTATTTCTCCCCACCAATGAGGAGCTGCCCCAGAACTGAGCAAAATAGCGACAACAAGTTCAGTGTAAGTTCGATTTTTTCTTTCAGCTTTCCCATTCATTTCTGGTGAATAAGGCGCTGTAGTCTCATGTATGATTCCAGTAGAATTGTATAATTCTAGGAATTCTCCAGAATTATACTCTGTACCTCTATCACTACGAAATCTCTTTATCTTTCGATTGAATTGATTTTCAACTTCAGCAATAAAGATCTTAAACATTTCTACAGCCTCACTTTTATGTCTTATCAAATAAACATAAGTAAAATTCGAACAGTCGTCTATAAAGGTAATGAAATACCTTTTCCCATTTCTGGTTAAAATGCCTTCATACTCACAAATGTCGGAGTGAATCAGATCTAAAGGTTCTGATTCTCTAACTACGGATTTGTGAGGAGTTTTGGTAATTTTTGCTTGACTACAAAATTCACATTTTTCAAAGTTTTCTAAGGAAAGTTCAGGAATAAATCCTAGCATGCTCATATTCTTAACTAGTTTTTTGTTAACGTGACAGAGTCTAGCATGCCAAACATTAAAGGTGCAAACAATATAAGAAGAAGGTGCAACTTTATTCATCTCAACATTGAGTTTAAACATGCCATCAGTAGCGTAGCCCTTTCCTACAAACATTGAATTTTTAGTAATAATATACTGATCTGATCCTATAGTCTGAGTAAAACCAGCCTTGTTGAGGAGATAGCCAGAAACCAGATTCTTTCGTATTTCTGGAGTATGAAGGACGTCTTTTAGAATGACAGTCCTTCCAGAAGTAAACTTCAGTTCCACCTCTCCAGTTCCGAGAACATTAGTGGTGTGAGAGTCTCCCAACAACACTTTCTTGTCATCAGATTCAGCATAATTTTTGAATAGAGACCGATCATAGCAGACATGACGAGAAGCGCCAGTATCTGCCCACCATCCTTCGGATCCACTTATCAGATTAATTTCTGATATCATAGCCACAAGTGGCTCTTCAGTTACGTTGGCCTGTGGAGCAGGACGACGTTTGTTACTTCTACAATTACGGGCCATATGGCCTGGTTTGTTGCAGTTGTAACATATAAACTGAGCAGAATTGGAATTCTGTCCATTTCTTGAAGGGGTTAATTCTGGTTCTTGTTCTGATTAGGCTTTTGGAAGTTCTTTCGGTTCTGGTTCGGCTTTGTGTTCTTTTTGGTTGGTTTCAGACTGGCTGGAGTCTGACTTTTATTGTTTGAAACAATAAGTATCTCTTCTTTCNCCAAACATTAAAGGTGCAAACAATATAAGAAGAAGGTGCAACTTTATTCATCTCAACATTGAGTTTAAACATGCCATCAGTAGCATATCCCTTTCGTACAAACATTGAATTTTTAGTAATAATATACTGATCTGATCCTTTAGTCTGAGTAAAACCAGCCTTGTTGAGCAGAGAGCCGGAAACCAGATTCTTTCGTATTTCTGGAGTATGAAGGACGTCTTTTAGAATGACAGTCCTTCCAGAAGTAAACTTCATTTCCACCTCTCCAGTTCCGAGAACATTAGTGGTGTGAGAGTCTCCCAACAACACTTTCTTGTCATCAGATTCAGCATAATTTTTGAATAAGGACCAATCATAGTAGACATGACGAGAAGCGCCAGTATCTGCCCACCACCCTACGGATCCACTTATCAAATTGATTTCTGATATCATAGCCACAAGTGGCTCTTCAGTTACGTTGCCCTATGGAGCAGGATGACGTTTGTTACTTCTACAATTACGGGCCATATGGCCTGGTTTGTTGCAGTTGTAACATATAAACTGAGCAGAATTGGAATTCTGTCCATTTCTTGAAGGGGGTTTGATTCTGGTTCTTGTTCTGATTAGGCTTCTGGAAGTTCTTTAGGTTCTGGTTCGGCTTTGTGTTCTTTTTGGTTGGTTTCAGACTGGCTGGAGTCTGACTTTTATTGTTTGAAACAATAAGTATCTCTTCTTTCAGGTCTTGTTTCCGTGCTTCCTCCTCAACCCTCAACTTGGTGATCAGACTTTCAAGTGAGAAATTTTCTGTTATGTGACGCAGGGTACTTTTAAATTCTTTCCAACTTGGTGGTAATTTGTCTATCATAACAGCTACCTGAAATTGCTCATCTATGTTCATCTTATCAGCAAGAATTTCATTAACTATTTTCTGTAACTCATGAGCCTGGGTGACAATGGATTTTTCATCCACCATTTGAATTTCAGATAGCGGCTGATAGCATATTGTTTCGACCCAGTCTCTTCAATATCATATTTTCTCTGAAGTGCATCCCAAACATCTTTAGCAGAGTCAAAAGTAGCATAATATTCATACAAATCATCAGATAATGCATTCAGAATATNCAGATAGCGGCTGATAGCATATTGTTTCGACCCAGTCTCTTCAATATCATATTTTCTCTGAAGTGCATCCCAAACATCTTTAGCAGAGTCAAAAGTAGCATAATATTCATACAAATCATCAGATAATGCATTCAGAATATAATTTTTGTAGTCAAAATCGTCATCCATCCATTTGTCGATTGCTTTTAAGTTTTCATCAGTAGAAGGTTCAACTTCTTCTGGTTTTGTCGAAATCAAGACAACCGATAATTTTTTCAGTTTGAGATAGAAGAACATCTTTTGTTTCCACCGTTTGAAATGAAGTCCTTCGAATTTAAAGCCCTAAGGCCCAGCCCGGTCTTTGATCAATATATATATATATATCTAGTATAATGGGTGGGATAGGGTTTGAACCCTTGACCTCAAAGAGGGAACCCAAAATCTTAACCACTACTCCAATGTTGTTTTAATGAACTATTTGTACAAAACAATATTTTTAAATATATATGCAATAGAAAAAAAAACCCTGCATACCTACTTCGCCTTGTGGTGGTGTTGCAGTGACAATGATGTGATGCAGAGAGAGAGAGAGCGAGAGGGAGGGAGAGAGAGAAAGAGAAAGAAAGAGAGAGAGAGAGAGTTGAGTTCAGTTAGTTTCAAGGAGAGGGTTAGGGGTAGAGGGAGAGGAAGAGTGGGAGAGGGAGGGAGTCGAGAGGGAGGGAGTCGAGAGAGAGGGAATCGAGAGGAAAAGATCTTATTTTTTAGGGAAAAATGAAAAATAAAATTTTGTATTGGCAAAATATGGCTATGCCCTTGTCAAACATTAAAACGACTAAAATGTCCTTATTTATAATGTGTGTAATCGTTACATTAAGTTACAATTGTTACAAACCTATATTATCCTTTCTTTCGATTTTTTGTAACTTATACCTAGAGTTTGTAATGGATATGACCATTACAAAATTTGTAATGGATATAACTGTTATAAAGCAAAAAAATGAAGTGTTAGAAAAACCCAATTTTGGTGTAGTGTATCATACTTTACAACATGTCTATTTACTGTCAAATCATTTTTGTGACATGTGTGTATATTCTTGTGTGTAATCTTATTTCTTTGTTACTATTGAACGAATTATATAAACTTTTCATATTGGATGAGAAACATACTACTACACAAGTGGTGACTATTGATGGTCAACCACATCAAGCAGAATTTTTTTCTATAGGTTTATGTTCTTACTTTTCCCCTGTTTTGCTATACATATCATTTTTGGGTTGAAAAGTGAATTTAAAGATTAGTTTGCTTTCGCAAATTGCATTCTAATATAAGTGTGTTTTAAGTGTTCTTGTTGTTATTGACTATCTTTTATAGAATACTTGAACATATAAGAGATTTCACAAATCTGAATTGCTTTACTTTATTTTGATATAGCTTGTGAATCTCTCCTATAAATCTACATACTCTCTTGACTGATCTATGAATCTTATGCACATAAGAGTCTTTTAAATAAGTGTCATTCTTTCCTAGTTGGATCATTGGATGGGTTGAAAATAAAGCTCATGAAAGGTCCATGTTTTATGTTTGTCGAATTTCGTGTCAAAAATTAACTCAAGATGATCTCTTGTAATTCTGAGTTAGAGTCTAGTGAGTCTCGGTTCACTTCGGTTGAAAGAGAAAAAATCTACAAAGGCTCTGAAAAACTCAACTCACCACCG
>MVGT01001959.1:223254-250027 GCA_002174775.1 Macleaya cordata | reverse complement strand
GAAGCTGGATCATGATGGCTTTCAACTGGTTGCTTCGAAGAACGCTTGGAGGAAGAAGCAGCAGGTGTCCTTACTTGGCGTTTCTTCTTCAGCTGCTGTGATCGGGGGTTCTGGGTCTGATCCAGTGGGTAAAGTGGCTACTATTTCTGATGTCCCTACATCAGTTCCGATCATGGCGGCGAAGGGGAATGAGCTTACCGTGGTCCCATGTAACAAGTCGACCGAGCTGCCTGTTGCGTCGCCGGAGAGGATCATGGACGGAGGTCTAGAGAGCTGTACGCACATCTCTCTGGTTAACGTCAGAGATGCATATTTAGGCGTTGAGGAGTCTCAAGGGTGGAACAGCAGGGAGAGGGTTACCGCTGCTAGTGGTCCAGCAGCTCCGACCGTTGCTCCGGGAGGTAGATGCACCGGGAACAGCTGTGATGTTGCTGTTCCAGGGGGGCCCACCACTACTGCTGGTCAGCAGCTAGGTTTAGCTTTAGAGTCAGCTTGTGCAGAAATTCCAAACAAAAATAATATTATAAAGGAATGTAGTATTAGTGCGGGTTCCTTTAATGATGTCTCTCTAAAGGATAATTTAAATTCGAAAACCTTTGAAGGATGTGAAGATTCACGGGCCCACAGTAGCACTACTGTTGATAACATGGGNTTGCTGGCTTCTGTGAGAATTATATGATTTCGTGTCCTAAAGGATTGGGTGTGAAAAGAAAAATTTTTCCTATCTATGATGATAAAAGCATTCTGGGGAGGGTTTGGGTTGGTGTTAAAGGCCATGGATTAGAGGGGATTCAGATCTGGATGTTTGTAGAAACAATCTAGATCTCAGATCTCTGATCTAGTTTGGTCAAGTTTAATTACGTGTCACCAAACCTGGATCAGAAGAATTCAGAAGAAGAAGAAGAAGAAGAAGAAAGAGGCGTGTTGGTGATGACGGTCTTCATCTCGACCATCCTAGTATCACTGTTTTCAGAGAAAGATTAATTATATCATTTGTCTGATGTCTCTTGACCCTCATGATACTTCATCCAAAGTCCTAAACGTCTGGTGGTGTCCATTTTTGAGTCGTCGTGGGTAGTGATCTGTAAATTATCAAAATCTTTCTATAAGGATTAAAGTTTGATAGAGATTACCTTTTCTGAGCCTTGAAATTCTACTTTGAGAATTTTCCACACTTCTTTTGATTTCTTTGCTACTAAAATTCTTGGAAAAATAGTTTTACTTACCCCTTGTTGAATGAAGAAAAGTGCTCTTGCATCTCTTTTCCTATTTTCTTTGTACTGCTTTGCTTGGCCCCATGATGCAAGAACTATAATTGATTCAGATTCCTCATTGCCTTCTTCTACAAGATCCCATAGGTCTTGAGAGATAAAGAGAGTCATCATTTGTAGACTCCAAAAATCATAGCTCTCCATTAAAGGTGGGAATTAGATTTTGTGCACAGTTGAATCCACTTGTGCTAGGTGTTGTACTCATGGTTTGGGTTGAAATTGTTTTAGTAATAGGCTAAGGGAACAAAGCTATGATACAAATTTGTTGGGCCAGATTAAGGAAGTGTGGTGGTGTGAGAAACACTTTTAGGACAAGGTTTAAGGAAAGGGGTTATTTTACTACAATGAAACTTGATACAAAGATAATTACAAGATGTAGGAGAGAATTTAGGAGAAGGTTTTTTGAGCTTTTAGGCTTGCCCTCAACTCACATACAAGACCTCCTTTTATAGAGGAGGTAACCGATTAGCTTAACGACTTACACTATTCTAAATTATCTAGAGAAAATCTAGGATTGAATATAGATAATTCTAAATATCTCCCTTTTCCTCATTTCTAAGAAATATCTAGAGATTCCTAAAATAGATTTACACACTTCATCCACCGACTTTCTACTTAGTTCTAAAAAATTACAAATTACAAATTTTATTATTTTTCATTTTTCTTTTTAACAAAAACTTCATAACCCCCTAAAACTAATAAGCATGTGATTGTTTTTGGTGAAGACAATATACATGATTAGTAAGGAGGTCCTTTCTCTTTAGTTATTTAAGCAGAAGAAGACTTGATTGAACTGCTCATGCTCACAATGGGGACAAAGAGTCGAAAGAAACTTTATTACAATTATTAGCACCAATAAGATACAATACTTTAAGATTAGCATCTTGAGCAATACCATTTAGTAATCTAAAGTACCAGTATTAATCACAAACATGAAAAACCTAAATACTGATGAACACAACAGACATGTAGAACAATTTCTTGTGCAAGACTGAGGTAAACATACATAAAAAACAACACAACTCTTATGTCTAAACACAGTAAAGAAGACATACCCTCACGCTATTTGATTGACTTATTTTGCAGAATTAGCTACAGAATAAGTTTGAAGTATATGTACTGTAGAACTAATCAGTTGCGCCAGTGTCAATTTAATATGTTCAAGAAGAAGAACGAACAGATCAGCTATAAGCGTTTTGATTCATTAAAGCACGTTATGCATTTTCATTTGAGATTTCATGGAGGGGAATCTGCACATGCGTATCAAGTTCTTCCACCTTACTCGTAAGGGAAGAAGAAAATGGATTTGATGTCCCTTCTGTCGAAGTGCTACCAGAGTGGGTTGAGACAGACAGGTCAGCAACGGCTCTCGCCCTTTCAAAATCATCTACCGAGTAGGGTGCCTGGACAGGCAGGCTCTTCATCTTCATCTTTCCTTCAAGAATTTTAACCACATCGGACATGATAGGTCTAAGAGTAGGGGAAGGATTAGTGCATAGCATTGCCAAATCCAGGACCCTTGTCGCTTCCTTTACCGAATAGTCCATCTTCAAGTCGGGATCAATCAGTTCTAGAAGATTACCCTTCTGTTGTAAAACATAGGCCTGCAGTTCCAAAAGTAAGCTTCAGCTAAAATGCAGAGAACCTTTCAAAAAGCATATATCAATGTGGTATTTTGTCTTACAATATACATAATTACTAGTATAGTGGATCATGGTCACTTCAAAAATACATCTTTTGAAGAATGTGAAGATTCATTTAGGTACTTGCCAAATCTAGTAGGAAAACGGTCTCATCATTCGGCTTGTAATCTGTACTGTTTTTTCCACTCATAAGTTCAAGTGTGACAACTCCGAAGCTGTAAACATCTGCTTTATTTGTTAAGTGACCTCGCATGGCATACTCAGGAGCCATATATCCACTGCAAGAAAAAAGAAATTAAAAAAAAAAAAAAAAAAAAAGAAAAGAAAAGAAAGAAACTAGAACGGTAAATTAACCTAATGGATAGATAACTTGAAGCTGTAAACGAAAACTCATTCTAGTTAACGTATAATTGCGTTTTTCTGTTCCTTTATTTTTAAGTCATGGTCCTCCAGCATCATGGGTTAGAAAAATGTGATAGGGAAGGTTTGGTTACTTGACTTTATTTTTCATGTTGAAAATCACAAGAGCCTGTCAAGCTTATACCTTCTATTTGAAAGTAAAAGGTAATATGGTAAGTGAGGCCTTTTGTTCATTTACCTTGTTCCTGCTACTTTTGTGATGATGTGAGTGTTTGCTCCTTCACAATGCTTAGCCAATCCAAAATCAGATATCTTCGCGTTAAGGTCTTTATCAAGCAAAACATTCGTGGGTTTAATATCTCTGTGAATAATCTTCAGTTTTGATTCTTCATGGAGGAAAGCAAGACCCTTCGCTATTCCAAGGCAAATGTTATATCTGATTCGCCAATTAAGTCTTGACTTTAAATTCCCAGGATCTGTGGATCATCAATTTTTACTGTTTATATTTCTTCATAGTACTAACCTAAGATCTGTTTAAAAGAGCTACAAAAATCTTAATCTATATTACCAAATAAAGCACTGGAAAGGGAATTATTTTCCATGTATTCATATACTAGAAGGAGTTGGTTGTTCTCGGTGCAGCATCCCAATAATCTAACTAGATTTGGGTGTTTCAAGGCAGAAATAGTGCCAACTTCATTTATAAACTCCCGAGTTCCTTGCTTTGATTTTGAAGAAAGCTGTTTCACAGCGATGAGCGACTTATTCGGTAGAATACCCTGTATGATGCCAAGTACGTACCGAGTTGTCATATGAGAATTTAGTGGAAAATTGAAGAGATTTAGTACATCAAATTAAACTAACACCAAAACAGTTGACCTTAAAAACTGGCCCGAAACCCCCTTCACCAATCTTGTTTTCAGAATGGAAATTTCCAGTAGCAGCTTTTATCTGATGAAAGTTGAAGAAACCTCCAGGGAATAACTCAAGCACTTTGAGATCTGTTTTCATGGAAAACAAAGAGAAAAAAAAAAAAAAAAGTGAAGCCAGTTCGATCTCCACTCTCTCTCTCTCCCGTTCTTCGTGGTGCAAAAAAAAAAAAAAAAAAAAAAAAAAAAAAAGGCACAAATTAAAAGTCAAGAGAAGAAAAGAGGAATAATCATATGAATTCTTGCTAGTAAGTGGCTGGAGACAATTAATTAATTATATATTAATGTGTAACCATTCTCACCTTCATCACGCAAGTCTTTTTTTCCTAGCCAACCCATTTTCCAAAGGAAAAGCAAGACCAAAACAATTCCAAGGACTGCAGATCCTGCAATCCCAGCTATGCTTGCAGCAGACAACTTTGCGCCTAAACTTGGTTTTTGGACTGAATGCAAGAGACATATTATAAAGAAATAGGATCGATGAAATTAGAAGCAATATATCCATCAAGTGTAAAGCAAAGAGCTCTACCACGAGTGACTGAAATAGCTGATATAAGAGGACCATATATTCCAGGTGGGATAAACAAAGAGCCTTTTCCAGCCCAATAGAAGTGTATCTCCAGAAGATGATTCGTCACAACAGTACTGAAGTTCTTAACAACTGCTTTATTTGAGCCTCCAGCTTCTTGTTTGATATTGAAATCAGTTAGCACTGGCTCACCCTGTAATTATTATTAATAAGGAAGATATTCAGACTTCACATAAACAATTTAAGACCTACGTATACAGAAAATTAATTAAATACCTGGATAAACACATCAAACACACGTTTCCCCAGGCTGCTATAATCTTCGTCATCCGTGAATATTATTTCAGCAAACTGAAGCGTCACACTGTAGTTGCCATTAATTAAACAAAGTCCAAAGTACTTGAGGGACATAGGAGAAACGCGCGCTGACGAATATAAAGGAGCATCAACCAAGTTAACCCCACATGTACTGTTCCGTACATAGTCCACCTTATCCTCATCTAATGAAATGAAGTCTCCTGTGCTACTGTATGCCCAGTTCTTTTTCTTACTAAGATACACAGTTGAGGCTCCCTGTTTTTGCAAATCAGCTTCAAAAATGTGGTCGCCAATCTTCATTTCTTCACCACCGCAATTTATAAACAATTCAAAATCTGCAAAGAAAATAATTTCCGCAACCCACTAGATCAATAATATCTAATGATTATCCTATATACATGGTATATACGTTTATCTTAAATTTGAGGTCCCAATATGCAATATGATATGAATTTTCAAAACTATGACAACAATATCCAACAAAAGATATTGAAATATGAATCACATTATGATGATAAACGCACAGTTTTTGTTTTGTACTACCCTGTTCTAAATCTAGAATGGCCGACTTTAGTTTGACTGTAAATTATGCCTTCATTTGTTGGGAATATTTTTTTTGTAGTGATGGGCTATTGGTTGGTGCAAGATAGGCACAATAGGATAGGATGCACAATATCAACACTGATTGAGGTTGTGAATGAGAATTGGAGAGGTTATATGGGATCAAATCCTTTTAAGGAGACAAGATTTGACTAGTGTAATAAGAAAGTAATTATAACACTACCAAGAGGAACTTTTTCATTAGCTAGCTTCTTGGTGCTTGGTTTACAACCCATGTACCTCTATTTATAGATATTTTTCACCGGCTACTTCCAACGCCCAGTCTAGGATAACTCTAGACATTTCAACCGACTTTACTACTAGAAATACCTAGGTAATTTCTAGATTTCATCTAGATATTTTACACAAATACCTAGAACAAATCTAGATAGTACAAGAGTCGTAGATTTCTCTAGATATGTAGCTTCTAGATTTCTTTGAAAATTACAAATTAATAGTATAACTTTTAACACCCCCTCTTAATTTGTAATTTTCATAGAGTTTGGAAAGTGACTAAATTTTTCTGTCGTAGTAGGTTTTGTGAAGGTATTTGCTTATTGTTCGTCAGTCTTGCAAAATTTGAGCTCGATTTTTCTGCTTCCACTAATTCTTTGACGAAATGATGTCGTAACTCGATATGCTTTGATCTACTATGAAACACCGGATTCTTGGCCATAGCAATTGCTGACATGTTATCACAACAGATTGTTGTTGGTGAATTTTGTTTTCGTTGTAGATTAGCCAATATCCTTCTCAACCAAATTGTTTCACATGTTGCACTAGTTGGTGAGATGTATTATGCTTCAGTAGATGATTATGCTATTGTGTTTTGCTTCTTTAAAGACCATGAAATAACTTTGGTTCCCAAGCAAAAAATATTCCCTGAAGTACTTTTTCTGTCATCAATAGATCCTGCCCATTCACTATCTGTGTAGCCAATTAGGTTATTATCAGAGAATTTGTTTTGCTACAGTGTAATGTAGCTTGCTTGGTTCACTCATGAATCGAGAGACCACACTAACTGCATGAACAATGTTAAGTCTTGTATTTGTCAAATATATCAGTGAGTCGGCGAGACTTCGATATAGGGATGCATCCACTTTCTGTGCTCCATCATTCTTGCTTAACTTTTCATTTGTTCCCATTGGTGTCGCCACGAGCTTGCAATCTATTATATAGAATTTCTTCAAGAGATCTTCGGCATATTTTTCTTGAGAAATAAATATTCCTTCATGAGATTGTTTTACTTGAATCCCAAGAAAGTATCTCATGAGCCCCAAGTCATCTTATATTCTTTCATCATAGCCTTCTTAAACTCTTCTATCATTTCATTTTTAGCGCTTGTATAGATTAAGTCATCAACATAAAGACAAACAATGAGAAAGTCTTGTGTACCTTCCTTTTTTATGTATAATGATGGCTCACTTGGACTTTTTTCAAATCCATTCTCTCGAAAATATTTGTCGATCTTGCTATTCCACTCTCTTGGTGCTTGCTTGAGTCCATATAATGCTTTTCGAAGTTGATAGATTTTGTCTTCATTTCCTTTCAAGATGTAGCCTTGAGGTTGCTCGACATATACCTCCTCTTTAGGCTCTCCATTTAAGAATACTGAATTAAAATCCAACCGGTAAACCTTCATCTTCAATTGTGCTGCAAGGGCCAATACGATTTGAATGGTCTTCATTCGAGCAACTAATGCGAATGTCTCATTAAAGTCGATGCCTGGTTGTTGTGAATAGGCTTTTGCTTCTAATAGGGCCTTGTGCTTTTGAATTTTACCATCTTCATTGTATTTCATCTTATAGACTCATTTCACCCAAATTATTTCTTTATCTTTGAGCCTTTCAACAAGCTCCAATGTCTCATTTTTGTTGATTACTTTAATTTCTTCACCCATCGCTTTTCTCCATTTTTCATCTTTTATATTGCTTCCTCAAATTTAGTTGGCTCATAAGCAACAAATGCAACATCACAAGATTCATAAATATCTTGTAAAGAACGTACCTTTCTTGGTTGAGAACTTGATTCTGATGAACTTTGACTTCTTCTACTTTGAGAAGATGGACTTAGGTTTGATGGTGGCATGCTTACCTCTTCACGAGTTGATTTTTCTTTTTCGAGAATAATTTGTGAAGCTTCATTGGATTTGACTTCGTCGTTCCAAATCTATGCCTTCAATTCGTTAAATATCACATCTGGTGAAATCACAAATTCATTGTTATTTGGGTTTAGCACCCTGTAAGATTTTGATTATTCACTGTTAAAGATATATTTTTCTCCATTTTCATCAAATTTCTCCCTGCGCTGTGAAGGAATGTGGGCATATGCAATGCATCCAAATTTTTTGAAAGAAGTTATTTCGGGCTTTTGTTTATGCCAAGCTTCATGTGGAGTCTTGTTGAGAATTGCTTTAGTTAGCAAACGGTTGAGGATATAAACTGTAGTGTTGATAGCTTCAGCCCGGAACTTGTTAGGTAGGCCTTTACCTTTTAGCATGCTTCGAGCCATTTCTACAATAGTCCGATCTCTTTGTTCTGCTACATTATTTTGCTATGGACTATACCGTACTGTAAGCTCCATTTTAATTTTTTTTTATAATACTTATGGAATTCTTAGATCTGAATTCTCTTCCTAGATCAGTTCGAAGTACCTTTAACGAATGCCCACTTTGCTTTTTGGCAAATGCCTTGAATTCTAAAAATTTGGAGAATGCTTCTGATTTTTGCTTAAGAAAGTATACCCACATCATCCTACTATAGTCATCAACAAATAACCAAAAATATCTTTTAATATGCAATAATGGACTTCGAGTTGGTCAAAAAATATCTGCGTCCACCAATTCGAGGGTTTTCTAGCTCTCCATAATGACTTAGCAAATGGGAGTCTATGAAACTTTCCATATATACATCCTTCAAATAACGTATTTCCACGATCAATAGTAGGAAGCCCAATCACCATATCTTTCATTTTTAAAACCTTTAAGGCCCTATAATTTAAATGACCAAATCTTAAGTGTCATAGCACCGTTTCATCAATATTTTAACCATCAAGGCATAATTTCGGATTAGTGGTATAATGAGAGGAAAAACTTTGCTTGGTGTCATTTTTACCTTAGCCACCAATTGTCTATTTTTATTGTCCAAAATTGTGCATTCATTCTTATCAAAATTTACTGTATATCTTTTTTGAAGAAGTTGCACTACACTAAGTTTTGATCCAATCTAGGGATATACATAAAGTTGTATATGAGTTCAGGCTTACCTCCTTTGGTTCTTACTGATATTACTCCCTTGTCTTTGATTTTTTGTATTTTGCTGTCTCCAAGCTTAACTTCAGAATCACTACACCAAAAAGGACAGACAACCACTGTTTTGATTCGTTGCTACCACTATCCAAATACTAGATATCTTGGCATTCTTTTGTTGATACCGACAATCTTTTTTTATGTGGTTCAAATTTTTCCATTTAGTCTATTTGAACCTGCAATTTTTACTTGGATGTCCAAATTTCTTACTGACATTACACTATAATATTGGGAGTAAATTTTTCGTCGTACCTTTAATTTTTGTAACCATATCCTCATTTTCGTCCCCATTTAGAGCTTCCACTAAAACTTAAGCTTCTGCCGTTTTCAAATTGAGATGATCTCCTTTGGTTTTCTTGTTGTGTAGAATTTTCTTTCTTGTTTCCCAAACTTACTTTTGATTAAAATGCTGCTCAAGATGTTTCTCAACGAACCTATTCAATCATTGTTCATGTGCTTCAAGGGAACCCATTCGTTCATGTCAAATTTTGCAGGCATGCTTCTTAACAATTTTCTGATCTGTAATAGTGTCTCCATAGCTTGTTTCATTTTCTTTCATAGAAAAATTATCAAATTCTCTCCACTAAAATCATAGTTTGATAGAAATTACCTTTTGTGTGCCTTAAAATTCCTCCTTTAAAAATTGTCATTCATCCTTTGAATTTCTTGCACCCAAAATTCGTGGAAAAATTGTTTTACTTACCCTTTGTTGAATGAAGAGTAACGTTTTAACATCCTTCTTCTTATTTTCTCTCTACTCATTCTGTTTGGCTTGAGTCCATGTCGTAAGGGCCGCCATTGTCTCCGGTTCATCATAGCCTTCTTCAACTAACTCCCATAAATCTTGGGAGATAAAGAAGGTCTTCATTTGAAGATGCCAGAAATCATAACTTTCGCCTTCAAAGATCAGGATCAACTTTGAGAATAGTTGAACCCACTAGCACTTGAACTAGTTTCCATAGTATGAGAAGAATATATAATTGGTTAGGTAGGCTACTGAATTTAAAAACTCTAATACCAAAATTTTTTGGGAATATTTTTGTAGTGATGGGCTATTGGTTGGTTCAAGATAAGCACAATGGGAGAGGATACACAATATCAACACTTATTGGGGTTGTGAATGAAAATTGGAGAGGTTGTATGGGATCAAATCTTTTTAAGGAGATAAGATTTGACTATGTGTAAAGTAATTATAACACTACAACGAGAAACTTTTTCATTAGCTAGCTTTATGCTGCTTGGTTTACAACGGATGTACCAAACACGCGTTATGCCTCTGGCACGGGGCCATATCGCGTTTTCCTCCTCACACGCGCTACGCGCGTATGATTTGTAAAATAGTTATCCATCTTCTCACACGAGCTTTGCGTGTGTAGTTTAGATATCCAAATGCGCTACGCGCGTTTCATCTGTGTGCACTTCACGCGCATCTCCACCACCACTGGATCCACTCCACGCGTCTCTACCGTCAAATGTAAATCAGGTGTAAATAAATAACTATGGTCACGAAACACATCTGGTATTTCACAAAAGAACATAAGGTTATTTTGGTCATTTACTATAGCCACTAGACACATCTTGTATTTCTTAAAGGGTGAAGGACAAACTTGTCTCAAAAATCTTAAAGGGTCAAGGACAAATTTATCTGCTTGCAAAGTGAATAGATTAAGTCGTAGCCGTCGGTTGAATTAAGTGGATCGTCATTAATAAGTCGTAGCCTTCAGATGGATTAAGTGGATCGTCATTAAAATTGTGAGTCCCTTTCGGTAACTCAACATAACAGAATGAAAAAAAAAAGATTCCTTCTTATGTTTTAGCTGTCGATGGCTATACATAAAAAGAAATCGTCATCTTTCAGTCGTCGATAGCTATACACAAAAAGATACTTGATTTAATATATAGATTTTTCACCGCCTACTTACATCGCCAAAGTCTAGGATAATTCTAGACATTCTAATGGACTTTACTACTAGAAATATCTAGGTAATTTTTAGATTTTATCTAGATATTTTACACAAATATCAAGGACACATCTAGATAGTAGAGGAGTCCTAGATTTTTCTAGATACGTAGTTTCTAGATTTCTTTGAAAATTACAAATTACACAAATTCTCAATGGGAGCTGCTAGCGTAACACCAAAACTGGCTTCGACTCCTGATGTGGCCGTAACATTTGAGGTGGTATCTACGTGGCCATCTCAAAATATGTGCAGCATTTTGTCACGTCATCGATTACGTGTCAAAAAAATTTAATTTGTTTTTAATTTTTTTTTTCTTTTCCTCTCTCCATTTTCTCTAAAACTAAAAAAAAAAAACTCTGGTGAAAAAACCCTGGATCTAAAAAAGAAGTGTGGAATGGCGGATTGTGTTGGTGTTGCCGCAAAATAGTGATAGAAGAGAGAGATCAGATTGATGTCCCATATGAGATCTAAGAGCTTCGGAGGAAAACCGAGAGAGAAAGAGAGGGAGAGGAGTGGCGGATCTGAGATTTTTCGTCGGAAAGCTGAGACGAGAGGAAGAAGATCAGATCGATCTCTGATCTGGAGATCTAAGAGCTTTGAAGAAAAAATCGAGATAAAAAGAAAGAGAAAGAGGAGATGAGATCTGAAATCAGATCTCTAGCTTGAAATAGGTAAAGATAAGATAGAGTTGAGAGAGAGATGAGTGTGGTGGTGACAGAGAAAGTAAGGGAGAAATCTGCAGGTAGTAGTTTGTTGGAGAGACCTCTTGACAGTTTGTTTTGAGTTAAGAACTGGTGGGCATTAGAGTGGTGGCGACATCAAATTGGCCAGCAAAATCAAGCTCTTTCTCTTTGTTCATTTGATGATTCAATTAACAGTGCAATATATTGTGATGTAAATAAAGAATATATTGCTTTATGTACTTGATCTGAAGAAGCAAATGGATTATAAAAATGTTAACTTCCTCAATGACCCAGTTCTTAATTTTTTTTAACATAAAATTATCTCTACGATAACTCTTAACCAAGCAGCTCCGGTCTCCGGAGTCTAGATCCCCTCTTGTTTTGGGTTTTTCAGGGAAGTTTTTTTTGGGTCTCTTTACATATCTCGGTCATTCTTTTCTGGCGAAAAAACGTCCAGCGAGATTTGTATCATCTCTTCCTCACTTTTAAGTTTTGGGATTCAGCGCCAATAAAAGAGAAGAAAAACATTTCTTTAAAAAAAAATTTGAAAATTTTGACACGTCATCAATGACGTGACAAGAGGCTGCACAAATTTGAGGCGGCCACGTCGACGCTACCTCAAGAGTTACCGCCACGTCTGGAGTCGAAAATTTTTTTTGGTGTTACGCTAGCCACTCCCATTCTTAATATAATTCTCCATTTCTTGATTAGAAAGTTTTTTAACATACTATTTGGTTTTTCATCAGCACATGAGAAGTCCTGCCTCTCCCATTCATTAGCCCTACAAAAACAAATAACAAATTAATTTTAAGACTTACTTTTGTATTAGCTTCGAATGAATCACCTAAAAAGTTTAATCATTTCAAAATACAAAAGTATGATAGGAGCTTACAATTGGGGGCTGCTAGTGGGCGAACAACACGCATACAAGTTTCTAAAAGAATAAACCGGAATTGATTACTCAAAAGCATAATGAAGCTAAAATAGAACAGATTGAGAATACGCATAGATAGGTGTTCCTTACATATTTCTTGACATGTTCCTGAAATATGTAAAGTTTACATTTGTAAAGTTATTGTGTGAAAAATCCCTGCAAGCATATAACAAAAGTGATCTGTGAAGATTCCCATATAAATAAGAAAATAGAAACAAAAATGATCCTAGTCCTTGGAATATATCATCTGATCGTCCCATTTACACATAAGTTATCTAATCAGGTAAGAAGTTGACCCACAAAAAGGGGTACAAAAGGTGATAAGCTGAAGCTGCTTCAGTGCTGCTTCTATTTATTTGTTTGGTAAACAATATTACCCGCTTATAATAATTTTAATTAATTGATCTAACTAATAAAAAATTAATCTTAAATTGTCATCTTTTCTTACAATATCTAGAATAAAAACCTCATTAAGATTCAATATATTATGTAATAATAAGGAAAATGAAAAGTTATTTTATCGACTCGTGCAAAAAAAATTATGATAAGCACATACGCATTGATTTTTGTCCAATCTTTACCCAAGTTAGGAATTGATCCTGTGAGATTATTTCCTGTAAGAAATCTGAACATGAAACATTGTTATTTTCTTCTTTTGCTTTATTGAGCGCCACTGAAATAAAAAAAAATTGAGTGCCATCATAAAAAATTAGTAGATTTGGAATTTTTTATCTATTTTTTTTTTTTTTTATCAAATTTGGAGTTCAAACCCACTAACATTTTTTTTAGTGCAAGTTTGGTAATTGCCTTCGGAAGTGTCCCAGTCAATCTATTGAAGCTCAAGTCTCTGCAAATTTAAGAAGAGAATAATAGATCATTCGTTTATTGATCGCATGCTTAAACAAACAACAGATCTTCCTTATTAAAAATATTGAGACAAAACCAATGGACAGCAAGAATAGAATTGAAATTCATTGTTCCGTACTAATGAATCAACCGTAGTTTAAAAACTTTCAGTTAATAACATTATCTAATACAATTCCACCTAACAAATTATGTTGTGCTCGACAAGACTAAGACATACTCAACTCAAAGCAATTGATCATCAACGTTTCATAATAAAATAATTATTTTTTTACAAATTAAATTAAATAAAATATAAAAAAATCATGACTGACTTTAAAACAGGGAATTGGGCCTAATTCCATGTTTTCTTTTTTTTTTAGCCCACCGAACCTTTTTAGGTTGGGAACCTTGCAAATATGTGAATTTTATGTTTTTAACCTTTCTAATTTTTTGTTATTTTTATTTTTCCTTTTTCGCCCTTAACTTGTACGTTTTTTTTGAACGAAAAACTTATTCATTTTTGTTTTTTTAACCAACAACAATGCAAGGTGACAGTGATGGCAAGATCTTTTAGAACGGTGACGGTAACTGTGAGAAGTTGATGAAAGTTTAGGTTTTCGTAAGGTGAAAGAGAGAGAGTGTGTCTTACCATAGAATGGTGAGACGACGGTGAGATCTTGTAGATCGGTGACGGCGGCAGTGAGATCTTATAGAGCGTGAATCAGTGAAAACAAACACTGAAACCCTCGAGCAATATTTACCTCTCGGCTAGAGGTACGAAAGGAGGGATCATAATCATCTAAAATGCAGATGCAGTGGAGGTAAAGAACACAATGTAAGGAGATTAATCTATTTCTTGCCTCTTTAAATATGGACTACACAACTCCGAATGGTTTATATCAGGCATCTATGAACCGAATGACAAAAGATAGAAAAATAACTTTGGATGGAATTGGGAAATCTATTGGGAATTTGGGACGTGCCTAGTTGCCTAGGAGGCGACTATAATGTTATTAGATTCATGAAAGAAAAGAATCAGAATGTTAAAGCGACTCGAGCTATGGTGGACATGAACAAGTTTGTAAAAGATTGGGAGCTTATTGATTTGCCCCTATGTTGAGTTAACTATACCTAGACAAGCTCAAATTTAAATCAACCCAGAATGAGTAGATTCTTAATCAATAAGAGATGGGAGAATAAGTACCCTGCAACCACACAAAATGCCAAACCCATGCCAATATCAGATCATGTGCCAGGGCTTAAAGCTAGGTCCTAGACCTTTTCAGTTTAAGAACATGTGGATGGAGGATTCAACACTAGAAGATATGATCAGAGAGTGGTGGCAGGTAATCAATATAGAAGGTAACTTGGTATACATTTTTTGCAAAAAGCTACAGCATTTAAAGGATCAACTCAAGGTGTGAAACAAGCAAAAATTCGGGCAAAATGACAAGAAAATTGAAGAATTGCTGGAAGAGATTGTAAGGGATGATCTTCAAGATGAACAAGGGTTAGTAGATAGAGACGATATGATTGCTAAAGTCAACTTTATGAATGAATATCTCAAACTAGTCGGGGTAGAAGATATTCAGTGTCAGCAAAAGCTTAAAGATCAATGGGTGGGGGAGGGGGGAAAGAAATACAGCCTTCTACAATTGTTACATCAACCAAAGGAGAAGAGCAAACTATATTAGATGCTTGGAAGTCGATGGACAGGTGACTGAAGACTTAAAGAAAATCTTAGATCATGTAAGCTTTACACTGAAAAGGAGAAGACTCGACCCTTTGTGGATAATCTACAATTGAAGTCCCTGACTAATGAGCAATCTCGTAATTTAAAGAAGGTTATTGAAGAGCAGAAAGTGTTAAAAGTATTAGGTGAGATGGCATCCAACAAAACTCCAGTGCTGGAACATTTCAATGCAGAATTTTATAAGAGGATTGGGTTATCATTTGATAGGATTTTATGAAGATGGTATGGTTCTTTGATGAGACTGGCTGCCTAGATTGGAGAGAGTTAATAATACATTCATAGCCTTAATCCCCAAGAAGGAATGTGTAGAGCAAGTCAAGGATTTTATACCTATAACCCTAATAAATACAGCTTATAAGGTGATTGTAAAGTGCTTAGCATCAAGACTAAAATAGGTGTTACCCTCGTTAATCTTTCCATCATAAAGTTCCTTTGTTGCTAATAGGCAGATCACAGATTGCATATTATTGGCGAATGAATGTATCGACAACTGAATAAAATTAAAGCTCTCGGATTGGTTGATGAAGTTGGATGTTGAAAAAGCATACGACAAGGTAAATTAGAAATTCTTAGACAAGGTAATGGCAAAGATGGGCTTTGAAAGATTATAGAGGAGGAGGATTTCGACCTGCATTTCTTATGCTCATTTTCCAGTCCTATTAAATGGATCATCTACTAAGAAATTTGCAAGGTAGAGAGGGCTCTGGCAAGGGGAGCCCTTTCACTACTTTTGTTCACTATGGTGATGGAGGTGTTTTGTAAAATGGTGGAGGAGGTAGAAAGGATGGGGCTGATAGAAGGTTTCAGACTTTCAAGAAGAAGTAAACTGCAGTCTCACACCTTTTGTTCGTCGATGATACACTTCTCTTTGTGGATGATAAACCATCATAAATAGTGACTGTCCGGGCAATTCTTGTTTGCTTTGAGATAGTGTCTGGACTCTCTATAAATCTGGTGAAAAGCTTTGCCATTCCAGTGGGTACCTTGCGCCAAGAAGCAGTTGAAAATAATTTAGGATGCAAAGTGGAATCATTGCCTAATAAACTATTTGGGGATGCCAACAAGCGCTTCTTCTAGGCCGAAACTGATATGGGATTCTCTTGGGGAGAGGATGGAGAAGCGATTGGTGGGTTGGAAAAAGAAATACCTTTCTTATGGAGGCAAGGTGATTCTAATATAGAGCGTCATATTTGTTATATCAATATATTTTATGCAAGCCTTCACTATCCCCTCTACATTGGCTAAAAAATTAGAAGGCATGATGTGGAATTTCCTGTGGCGAACTAAGGATGGGACGCATTGGTTTGCTTGGTAGTATGGACTTAGATATGCACAACAAAGGAGAACAGAGGGTTAGGCTTCCGATTCCTGAAGGAGATGAATATAACCTTACTCTGTAAATGGCTTTGGTGATTTTTGGAGGAGGAAGCAGCATTCTGGAGGAAGAAGACAACTGAAAAATATGGTGTGACCAAGAATGGATAGGATACTAAAGCTACATACCAGTCATATGGCACAAGTCTATGGAGAGGTGTAAGCAAAAACTTTGAGTACTTCTTTGAAGGGATTAAGTGATTTGTTGGCAATGGGAAGAGAGTGAGGTTTTGAAAGGATCGATTACTGGATTGGTGAGAGCTCATTACAACATAAACTACCCAGGCTATTTGAGATCAGCCAAAAAGAAAGCATTTTGTTAGTGATATCTTGAGGGTCGAAGATAGTGGGTGAATTCAGTGAGAGCTGGACCTATCACATAAGTTATATAATCAAGATGTTTTAGAATATTCAGAGTTTACATCAAATCCTTAGCAATGTCACACTCTCAGAGGAAAAGGATAATAGACTTTGGAGGATGTTAAAATGTGGGATGTTTACGGAAAGATCATGCTACGAGGCAGTCCTTATAAAAGGAGGGATGAGGACTTTCCGTATCAAGTTATATGGGACAAGTTAATTCCGACCAAAATATCCTTCTTCATTTTTGTAGAAGGGAAGACCGATATCTTCTCGGAGATGGGAATTCACCTTTGGAAGGCACTACCATTCGCTGTCTCTTGGATTGTATAGCAGGAAAGGAATGAGAGGTTTCACAACGATATAGAGAAAGGGGCAAGAGAAGTTGATACTAGACTGCAAGGCCCTATTACTCTATTGGTTCTATCCCACCAAGATCCTTAGGGGGATGAGGTTTAAAGACCTGATGTTTACTCGGTGGTTAGCAAGGTGTAATATATCAAGCCTGTTAAGCGACCCTGCAGTTCTATAATAAGAACCTCTAGGGATTCTTACCTAGACCAGCAGAAGCAATTCAAGTAATTCAGGAACAACTGGTAAAATAGACTAAACTTTTCTCTATGCTTCATTCATCACCCTTAATGGGTATTTATACATTACAAGATCTAGATAATAAACTCAAATACAATAAATTAATCTAGAAGCCTACTAATTAAGACTAATTATTTTGGCTATCTAGAAGCCTACAAATTAAGCCTGCTATTTTAGAAATTAAGCCTACTAATGTAGAAATTTACTAAGAGGCTGTTTGGCAACCACTTAAGAAGTTACTTTTTGACTTATATAAGTCAAAAAGTAAAAAAGTTTGTATGGTAAAATTTTTTCAAAGTGACTTCTAGAAGTAAAAAAGTTACTTCTTTTTGGAGCAAAATTTTTTTGATTTTCTACTTCTTAGAAGTTGTTTCTCCTCGAGTACCGTGTAACAACTAATAACTCATCATTTTTTTAGACTTATAAGTCAATAGTTTACCATACTAACTTCTCCTTATTTTTTACTTCTCAAAAGCACTTTTGCTTTTTTTAGAAGCAGAAGTGCTTCTGCTTCTGGTTGCCAAACGCCCTATTATTCTTGACTCTATCATTCCTCCCTCCTTCAGCCAAACCTTGTCCTCAAGGTTAATCAAAGAAACAACAGCATCACCTGATTCAAACACCTTATCTCGCCTTTAGAGTCAACTTATTGTTTCATCATATTTTGTGCAACACGTAAGTTATTCTTGAGAACACTAAGAAATTGGTCACGATGTCTCAATGGTTCATTCAATGGAGTAAGTTGAGGTTTACCCAGACCGTAACCATGAAACATAGGAGGGAGTATACCTTATAAAGCCAGGTACTGTCTAACATTGATTAGGGCGGTACCAGGCACTAGAGGTATGCGATGATCATGCTCTCTAGTAGGTGACAATATAGTAGATGTCATAAAACCGAAGGAAATTCAATGATCCGATCACAGATTTCATCAGGTATATGGCTGGCGGAAATAAGATTGGTGAATGGCTTTGAGTATGCCAAAGTAGTCCTTGTACTCTCTGTTTCAACAATATCTCTATTGTAAGACTAGATGCTACATGTCCACTTTGAAATCTCTCACATGTCAAAGTAATGGTTCGGTCCTTGACACGTTTTATCTCACTTAAGATAGTTATGGTTTGGGGTGTAGAAATTTTGTTAAGAGCATAGATAGAGATTGCAGGTTCGTCTAATTTATTACCCGATTCCATGGTTTCCTCGAAAACCTGTTCCTCTTGATATTCAATTATGGAATCGGTTTGCCTCAATTTATCCAAAGTTGGGGCTAGATCCTTGTAACGAGTCCTACCAAAACGATTCAGTAAGGCAGGAGTAAAGTTTTTCCACGTATAGTCGGGGGTTATAAATTGCATCCAGTTGTGCAATTTGAGAGCTCTACCTTCAAGATGAAATCTGGCTATTTCCATCTTCCAGTTTGTAGGAGTCTCACAGAGATCGAAGTATAACTCTGCCTGATATATCCACCCTTCCGGATCAGTACTGTCAAATTGTGGGAAGAAGAGTTTCGCTGGTTTTTTACCACCGTGAGGGGCTACTGTGGAACCACAAATT
This sequence comes from Macleaya cordata, assembly GCA_002174775.1. Classification (NCBI taxonomy): domain Eukaryota; kingdom Viridiplantae; phylum Streptophyta; class Magnoliopsida; order Ranunculales; family Papaveraceae; genus Macleaya; species Macleaya cordata. The sequence goes on along the minus strand of MVGT01001959.1, from coordinate 231,014 downwards.
TTAGCTTTCATCGAAGTTGGTGAAGCTGTCTCACGGATATCTATGAGTTGATCAAACCTGTCCATCATTCATTTACTTGTATGTGCCATGATATTGATGATGGTAATCAAATCCTTAAGTTGCTGCTTCATCTTTCTTTCTTTCTTTCTTTTTTTATATATATTTAAGGTAAAAGACTTATCAAAATGTGAACATGTCAATTAAGGTGGCAGGTTAGATATTTTGGGGGTTGGATTTCGGGTGTTGTTAAGGTGTAGCTAAGGTGTAAGAGAAGAGTTAGTGTAGGTTAATTAAGGATTGGAGTGGGTACTACTGTTAAGGTATAGGTTAGGTGGGGGACGACGGACGGAGGTAGAGTTTTGTTCTGATGGAAAGTAATTAAAGAAAAATAAATAAAATTAAGTGGAGAGATAAAATGATGAGTTAGTGGAGATATGATGTTGGGTACGGAGTAGTGCCATAACGGGTTAAACAATAAAATAAAAATGGATGTGGTATGTGGTATAAATGTTATTTTTATTATTTTAATGATAGAGGGTGGGGTTAAGGTTAATAACTAATCCATTTTTTTTTTAAGCTTTCGAATACACCATTGATGGATTTAATAAAAAAAATTAAGTTTTAGGTTGAATAAGGGTGTAGGGGTTAGGTTATGGTGCAGGGGAGAAGTGTAGGCATGGTTTAAATTAGGGGGTAGGGTAAGGTGTAAGTTGGCTGTAGGTTTTAGTGGAGTTTTAATAGATAATAAGAAATTATAATTAGGGTGAGTTAAAGTAGAAGTTAAAGAAAAAAAAAGTTAGAATGATGATGTAGGAAAGGGTAAATAAAATAGGAAAAAAAAAAGTGAAAGGTTGTGAGGGTGGGAATTAGACGTGATATATATTTGGTAAAGGAATAAAGTTGGAATGATGATGTAAGGTGAAAGAAAAGTTAAAGAAAAAATAAAATAATATAAGAGTTTTGCTAGAATAACACCAAAATTTGATACCAAATATTACATCTACTTTTTAAAAGTGGTATGAGGGGCTGAAATGGAATTAATGCTTTTTCATGATTGGTTTTCAATCAATAAAATAAGTAGATGTAATCTTTGATGTCAAAATTTGGTGTCCTTGTAGTATTGCTCATAACATAAAGTGGAGCCTAGAAGTACTTGGTGATGAAAATGTTGGATGCTAGGTAAATTGGTAGAGAATGGATGGGTGGGTTAATGAACGGGTTAAAGGAGCTTGCAGGAGCCTTGCTGGTGACTATGAAGAACAAATTCAGTCTTCCTTTCTTTCTTTCTCTTCCTATTTTCTTACCTCACTCAAAACTAAAAGCTTCACCCAAAATCAGCAAGTATAAGATCAAGAAGCTCTCTTTTTTATGATTCTCTCTTTTTTTTTTGGATTGACGGTGGATAGATGGGCTGGCGACAGTAAAGGGTGAAAGATGGTGGCGACAGATGGTAGATGGAGATCAAATCGGTAAGTGAGATTAGATCTATAAGATGGTAACTGATCTCCAAGCTCTTTTTTTTTTTTTTTTTTTTTAAAGCAGGTGATAATGGTGATGGTGGTGGCAAGATGATGAAGGTGATTATAAGGTAGATGATAGTGACAATGTAAGGTGGATATAGAATTGATTTTTTTTTAATGATGATGGATAGATGGGTAGGAACTGGTAAGTAAATTTGGTGGTGAAGATGGGATAGGATACTCTAATACCAATTGATAAGAACATTCTTACCGGGCAATTCAAGTAATTCAAGAACAACTTGTAAAATAGACTAAACTTTTCTCAATGCTTCATTCATCTCCCTTAATGGGTATTTATACATTACAAGATCTAGATAATAAACTCAAATACAATAAATTAATCTAGAAACCTACTAATTAAGACTAATTACTTTTGACTATATCTGAAAACCTACTTAGACTAATTATTTTGACTATATACAAGCCTACAAATCAAGCCTGCTATTTTAGAAATTAAGCCTACTAATGTAGAAATTTACTAAATATTATTCTTGACTATCATTCTAGCTTAGAATTGCCTGTATTTCTTATCTCTCTATATCAATAAAATCTAGTGATAAAAAAAAACATTCATAGATAATTGGATGCAGAAAGTAACAAAAAAAAAATTAAACAATAAAAGAACTAAAAAACTGTTTTGAAATAACAATTGATTGTTGCACAGTTTATTCTATGCTCATAAACAAAGTAAAAAGATAACTAAAAACGTGTAATAAAACTATATAACATTCAGAAACTTACCTCTCTATTTTTTTCATTGGAGAAACTTACCTATTACCTCTCTTAATACCCCTAACGGTGAAGAAAAAAATCAACCTATTATATTTTAGAGTATAAAATATTACAGTGTATTATGTTGCACAACATGGTAACTTTGGATGAAGACCAAGATGGATTAGGGATAAAAATTTAGAGATACCATAGTACTTACCCTTAAGGTATCTGACTTAATCCCTATGGGATGGTGGGAACCGACGATGGATATTAAGTTGATGTGGTGACGATATTTTGTGAAAAAAATTGCAAATACAATTTTTCGTTCTTTTTCTAAACAAGTACAACCAGCATTTATTTACCGGAATAATTGAAACGTGGCAGATATATAATACAGTGAATTTTCACAAGATTCTCTAACTTCTTAAGCTCTTTAGCTGCAAGATATTTCAGAAACTCCGTAGTATATATGAACTGCAAGACTCAGAAAGATTGGAACAACATGATGGATCGTAAGGATTTTTTTTTTTCTCTTATTATTTTGTCAAAGAAGGAGGAAGAAGCACAACTTAATTTAATGCTAGCCGCATAGGTTGGACAATTGTCTACAGCCCTGTCAACATACAGGTGTCGGTACCTACTCCCAAAAATATCATTACACATTGCCCTAATGTCTACCGTCGACTCTCACCATCCCACGACCTTACCAAAACGTTAGGGATTAAGTCAAGGGAACCGGACCCTAATTAAACCAAGAGATAAAAGTATAATTGCGGTTATGAAAGAAACCATGTAAAGAACCAATCCACTTATTGATTCCTTCAAAGAAACTTCTCCTTCGGCCCTGAACGCCACTAACAACAACCCAAAATTTACCAACAACCAAAAACATGAATATCTTCAAGACATCTCTAAATAGCCATATTTGGATAGGAATGTAAAATGCAATGCAAATTATCAAAAAAAAAAAAAAGAATTGATTAGATATTCTATAAAATGGCTCACATATTTGTTAATGGCATCTCCCCAAGATATGTAGGAATTTGACCTGTAATGGAACAGTTCCTCAACATCCTGCATCAACCATCAACAATTAAATAGTCTAAGATTTAAGAAATAAGAACATTTGCAAGAAAAGAATATAACACTCACAGATATTGAAGAGATCTTAGCTTTGATATGTTCGGGAAAGGGAGACCTTGCCCACTTTTCTCAGCGACATCGCTAATGAACCTAAAACACAAAATTAATGGAAAAAAGAGAGGTTGATTTAGAACCACAAGTAAATCATGTTATCAACTAAAAAAGGCCGGGTATTTCGATCTGTGTATACAAGTAAAAGATAACACTTACATAACAAAAAGATTTTCCAATCTGGAAATTTCTTTTGGTAAAGGCCCTTCAAAGTTGTTTCCAAAGAGTGCTCTGCAATTGTTATGTTGTCCAATTGTCATTAACTGAAGAATTTTCTCATATATTGAGTATCAACAAAAATAAAAAGTTCAACTTTGCTAATATGATGCTTCAATGAGGTGAGTTGAACCAAGGGTTTACCTCCAATTAGTTCTCTCTGCCAAGTTTCCATACCAAAGGTAAACCAGAAATTTCTACTTCCTATTCTGCTTACATCTAAACAATCATATTTGTTGGTATTTGAGTGTTTCAAAATACAAAGAACTAAGGGTGTCTTTGTAAATACACTTATTTTAGAGAAGGTTTTTACGTAATTAATAACTTCTTATGGGACACTCCTTTTCAATAAGGAGTTATTTTTTAATAGGTCCATTTCATTTAAGATACCATCACGTTAATTCAGGTTGGTGTCTTTTGGTACGATGGGTATGTATGAATGGGTGTTATGGATGGGTTTTTATGTTGAATGGGTACGTATAAAACCCAAACAACATAACTCATTTTTGGAGGGTGCATATATGTCCAGTCAACACCTATAAATAGGGTCAATCCCCCTCGACCATAGTATCCAAAAAAACGTTAATTCTCTCTCTCATCACCTTTTGCTGCCTTTTTTTTTTATCTCAAATCCTTGTGCACCTTAAATGTGCAATAATAATTAAGTACATTATAGTACTCCTGTGTTCTTGCAAGAAAATAAATTCATGAAAGTTGTTCAAAAGAGTCCGGTATTGAGAATGCATTCCTACTAGACTGAGTTGAAGCTTGGAGGGTAGACGTCATTAACACTTGAGTTGCACTAGGATATTATCCTAAAGGGGCGGAATCTACTTTTATGGACAGTGCCTGTCACACCTCGATCTATTCATGTTCGTCAATTCAGCAATTCATTTATCACTATTAATCCAATAATCTTTTTTAAGAATAAGAAGTCATTAACGCTGATGGAAAGCTTTTCAATACCTTTTTAAGTTTAATATATACATAATATTTTGCAAAATTTGGGGCTTTATGTGATAAAACCCTAAAAAACATTTAGCAAAATCATCCATATAGAGTAGAAGCATACAGTTGTCTACCTTGTCTATGGTAGTTATTACGTCCGGTGAAAATCCACCGTCCCCATTCACAAAAAAGTAACATATATTATTGAGGGGGGAGAGAGAGAAAAATAGAGGTAAACAATAAACTTTTTATTAGACTTTATTTATTAGGAGTTGAATATCAGAGTTGAAGGGGTGGGCGTTGTTAATGGAATGGAAACAATAAATTGAGGTTTATCAGGACCAATGCAGCGAGCTTCTGTAATCCAATGGTATCTACTTAAAGTTGATAATTATGAGTGTTACGACGAATTTGTGCAAGAATATTCATGAATATCAGGAAGTGAAATCTGTGGCTTATAAATTAAACGGATGAGCAGCCTCATGGTCGAAACAGGAACAACAGAATCGATGGGCTACTAAGGATTCTATAATTAATTCCAAGGACGACCTTACTTAAACGGGATCCAAGGATTCTGAAGAGTGCTTATGGTACAACCTTGTGGCATAATGTTTGTAACGTTTGGGATGATTTCAAAAAAGGCATGGTTTATTCTGTTGCTAATGGGGAGAAAGTTAGGTTTTGGAAAGTTGCTTGGGTGACTAAGAACCCTTTAGTGGAGGATTTTCGAGGATATATTTGGTGTTTAACTCAAAAAAAATATGTTTATTGCTGCAATGATGAATGGAGGGAGTAATAACAGAGCATGGGACCTAAATTTCTCACTAAGGCTTTGGGATCTCGAATTAATTGAGGTGAGTCAACTGATTGATTTATTAAACAATGAGCAATTGTCTAATGAAGTTGTTGGATTAAGAAGTTGGAAATAGGATTCTAAAGGGTCTTACTTGGTGAAGTCAGCGTATCTGAATTTTCACCCAGCTTTCAAGGACCGATTTGTAACTAAAAAGCATAAAAGTGCCATTAAAATAAGGTATTTAAACACATTAAAATAATGAAGGAGAAAATATAACAAGAAATGACATAAATTAAAAAAAACTCCAAGTTTTCTTTAAAAACAATTTTCTCTAAATGCTAACTCAAATGAGAAGAACTAAAGATTCGAACTTACAAACGCTCAAGTGATTTCCATTTCCCAAATACGTTAGGTATTGGTCCAGAAAGCTGGTTCCCGTACAGGAACCTGCAAACAATAAATTAGGGAGTCTTAATAATGATGCACTTTATACGAGGTTTACTAATAAATGACATAACCTAAAGGGGTAATACTAAAATACCATTATCCATAGATAATCAATATTGTATAAACTTAATACCTTATGGTAAACTTAAGCTTGAGCTCTACATTTAATGTAAATGATGTTTGGAAAGGAAGATATAGGACTTAGTTTGAGCTTAAGCTTGAGCTCTACATTTAATCAACATGCTTGTAGACTCGCAATTGAAGCTATAGTTGTTAGGATGTTAGATCTATCTTCTATTTATGGTTTAGATTTTTATTTCTTTTGGGGTTTTAGATTTTGAAGATTTTTTTAATGCTCTTGAATTCGGATCTACAAATAGCTCTTCGCATATAAGTCTTAGATTTATTTTATCTACTGATTAAGACCACTGATGCCTTCGAAAGACGAAGAAGAAAGTGCAACAAGTCAAGGTCTACAGGACCGAGTCAGGGACAAAACAACTAACTCGTAGCCAATACAGCCTATACTTAACAAGATCTCTCCGATCATAGGAGATTCAAAGATAATAGTGGTTTGTCGGAACATTGCCAATCGATCCAGATCCAGCCTATCCCACAAACCATGAAGAAGGGTGACTAAGCAGATATAAAGAAATATTGGGGATTAAGTTTGATGTGAATCGTTGATGGAACCATCAACAGATTCCACACAATGATAAATTCACATAAATAAATAGGCCTAGGGTTTATCCTCCACCTGCTACAAGGTTATAATTCTTCAAAGTTTCAAGCATTACAACCAACAACTAATTTTGGTACTAGGAGCTCCTTATATAGATAACCCTTTACAAAAGTGTTTAACACTTACTAAAATCCTAAAGCTTGCTGCCCCAATTACCTACTAACCTTAGACTCTTTCTAAAAAAAAAATAACCTTAAAATAATAGTTTAAGACCACCTAAACTATCACTCGAAGAGCATCTCTAATGTAAATGTGGTCAACTTTATATGTGGCATGGCTCACAAGATATCTTCGTGAGACTTGCTTCCTATGTAGCGACATAATCCCCATAATTTACATTAAAGAGACAAATAAGCATCTCCAATGCAAATGTAGTCAACTTGTTTGCTTGGCCCGTGTGGCGCTTAAATAATTAAAGGGGCTATTTTTTAATTCTCAAAAATTAGAGAGAAAATGAGATATTTAATGAGATTTGCTAAGAGCATCTCCAATGCAATGTGGATGGGAGAGAATCAATTCTTTAAGATACAGGTGATCACCTGTGACCTGTTTCCAAGCAATACACGTACGTTGGTGTATATCATTGCCTTCCTGACGGGGAAGGTGAGGTCGGATCAGGTTTTTGACTAGTTCTGCGGCGGCCTGGAGAGTGAATCTTTGCTGCATGCACCTCGGTTTTTTGTTTGATGGTCGGCGGCCTGTCATCGCTAGGGGATGGAGGACCCCTGGCGGATGCTTCTTCCCTAACTCCTCCACCAACCTTTGCCATGATTCTGGGTGCGAGGAAACCACCTATGGTCGATCTATCACCAACAGATCACAGATCTTTTCGCAAGGATGGCAAACCTGCCATTGAGTTCGGCCCAAAGGACTATCATCGCGGCATCGAACACATGAAGAGTGTAGTTGTGCTGAAGTTTTCCGGTGCCTATCGACCCACACTGGCTGATATTCGGGCTACTATCTCCAAGAGTTGGGGCGTTATTGGTGATTTCTCGCTTGGTACAATTGATAGGAAGCATGTCCTGCTGCGTTTTGAAAATGAATCTGAAGTTACTAAAGCTCTGTCCAGAGTCAATAACCAGATTAAGGGTTCTTGGTTTAGAACTTTTAGATGGTCTCCGGCATTCGATTTAAGTATGGATCCATGTTTCGCGCCCATTTGGGTTGAGCTTCCGAACCT
>MVGT01001959.1:195465-218301 GCA_002174775.1 Macleaya cordata | reverse complement strand
AGATTCTTAGAGCATCTCCAATGCAATGTGGATGTGGTAAAATAAGACTGCCACATAGGAAAAGTACACATCTTTCCATAAAAAACTCTTCAAATGCTAATGTAAACATACACTTTTAAGTTGAGCTGGCAATGAAATGGAATGCTATTGGTGGAATGGAAAGACACTAGTGTGAAAAACGAGGACATTGTGAAGTTGAATGTCTAGAATTTGAAAGAATTAGACATTCAACTTCACAATGTCCTCGTTTTTCACACTAGTGTCTTTCTATTCCACCAATAGCATTCCATTTCATTGCCAACTCAACTTAAAATTGTATGCTCACATTAGCATTTGAAGAGTTTTTTATGGAAAGATGTGTATTTTTCCTATGTGGCAGTCTTATTTTACCACATTCACATTGCATTGGGGATGCTCTAACTAGGATGGGAAGACATCCTCTATGTGAACCTCTAGAACAAAATGACAGGCTAAAGGATGTCTTCCCATCTCATGCCATGTCAGCTATACATTGGCTAGTGAAATTTGCAAAAGAGAAGGTTTTTGGGTTTTAATGTATGTGCTCCTAAATGGCACAATAAATTTTAATTGACAACGTTGCATTGGAGATACTCTAAAACCTATAACAAAAAAAGTTAAAATAGAAACCAAAAAATCCTCAATTAAACCAAATCATAAACTAATTACTCAATCCTCAAGTAAGATTTACCCAATGGGGAGCATACGATATTTCCTTTCCAATAGTAGCTCGCGATCTCTTCATAATATCCATTCTAGCTGCCATTTGAATCTTATTCGAGTTTGTATAAAACCTATTAAGGTGCTAAGATGGTCTCCTCCTCCTTCAAGATATTTCATTCTTAACACAGATGGGACCTCATCTTCCCTTAGGGCAGTTGGTGGGGCTGTTATCCGTAATGATAGAGGGGTTTTGGTGGCTTCTTTTTATAGTTTCTATGGTGATGGTACTAATAATATGGCTGAAACTAGAGCCCTTCTGGATGGTATCTCCCTCTTTCACCAGCTTAGCAACGGAAGGTTACTAGTTAATGTGGACTCAAGACTTGTTATTAATTGATTCCAAAAAAGTGTTATACTTTGTGGCATTTGACGAATTAGTTGATAATGATTAGGGATATGCTGCGGTGGATTGGATCTGGTTTTAGTCCATGTTTATAGAGAACTTAATGTTATGGCAGAGTTTATTGCTTCACAGGGGCTAAGACAACATATTGACCGGGTTCTAACTTCAAATTTTTTTGCTCATATCATTGGTCTTTCTCGTTTGACAAAGTTTGGTTTCTTTATGTTAGGAGTAGTTGGCTTCAATAGTCTGTTTTGAGATGTCATCTTTGTTCCCTTTTTTTTTTACAAAGGGTAAGGTTGGAGGTGCCTTTTTTCTGCTTTTTCTGTTTGGATCAAAGTTGGTTTGTTCCATGAAAATTCTATGGATAATGGATGAAGCTAGTTCAAACAAGTATAAAAAATATATAGAAATTATGAGAAAATCATACCGACCAATGGTTAGGAGATCTTACAAAACTTTGCAACGTAGATCGCAGTTTTATTAGGTGGTCCAATTTCCAAGAGATGTTGTATAATAATAATTACTTTCAAAACAAAAAGTATTAAAAATTAAATTTTAAATAAGAACTTAAAATAGGAAAAGCTTGGAAGGACGGCCTTATTACAGAACATCATCAAGTTACTATTTTTTACTTATTTTGCTACTTTTAACTAAGATACAATTTTCCTTTCACCTTATTGGTGATTCTCTTTTCACTTTCGTAGTAACTTCTCTTCGCATGGTACTCATGGATGATCCTGATCCCCCTGTGTTGCCAAACACTTTCTCTATAGCTTGTAAATTTGTGAATGGGAGGACCTACTCCATTATAATTCTTGATAGAATGTTTCATCATGCTTGGAATCCATTTCGCACTTTCCATATTTCTAAATTCTACAATAATTCTTATTTGGTGTGCTTTGATAGCCTTTATGATATTAAGATTATTTTTTATGGTTCGCCTTTGAGTTTTAATGATGACCTTTTGGTGATTGAATGTTGTGACCTAGACAAAGTACTAGCAGAATATTTGTTTGATACTGTTGAATTTTAAGTTCAAATTCATGGTCTCCCTATTCATTATTTGACCCCAAGATCAATTGCTCATATTGCCTATCAAATTAGGTCCCTCATTCCTTTGGCTATTGCTAAATCTACTCAATGGGGGCATTTTGCACGAGTTAGATTTGTTATCAAAATTGCTCATTCTTTACGTCAGAGACTCAAAGTTACTCTGCCTTCTTTCGAGGAATGTTTGGTTTCAATCAAGTATGAACGCTTAACAAAGTTTTGATATTTTTTGGATTGGTAGGACATTCGATGAGGATGTGTCCAACTATTACAGACATTGTTATCTCTATTTCTCGAACTTCACATGTCAATACTCTTTTGGATCTATACAGTATCATCACACCTTGTTACAGTGATGATATACGAGTCGATTATCGTTGTCCATCTACTAAACGTGTGCGTAGTTCATGGTTAAATGCCTCCCCGTCTTCTCCCATTCCGCCGACGATGAATTTTTCGGCTAGTTCTTCTCAGCTGGTAATTGCTCGTAGTAGGCATTCAGTTATACACCAACTGCTGTTTGTAACCTCTTGAATCAGTTTCAATTTAAAATTTTGAATTCTACAACTGCTAATCAACTGCTGGCACATATTGGAGACCAACATCCACAATCTTCTTCAGTTAACATAAATTTTAAGTGATCAAACCTTCTTGTTGCTGATACGATTCTTTCTCTTACACTATCATTGGATACTTCTGACCTAGCAAGGAGATTTGTTCTAGACTTTGAAAAAGTAAACATATTAAGGATTCAACTCGAGTTTCACGTTTACCAAATTTTGGTATTGTCATTAATGAAGGTAGTTTGAAGAGGCATTTTGATGTAGCTGATCAAATGGATACGGATTATATTTTCACAAATGTGTTCTTGGTACTGTTTATGACTCTATTTCTTACTTGGATAGGGTAGTTGTGGCTGACCTGAAATAGTCGCATGACTCATGTTGATGCTATAATGGAATTTTCGGGGGTGGGGAATGACCCGACAATTCGATATGTTTGATCGTTCCTCCGAGCTTGTCATTCTGACATTTTATTTCTCTCAGAAACTATGCTATCACAGTCTCAATCTCAAGCTCGTATTCAGATATTGGGTTATAATAATTTTCATGTGGTTGGTTCCAAGGGTACGAGTGGAGGTTTATGGGTGCTTTGGAGTAATGATATTGTGGCTTAAGATGTATCGAGTTCTAAAATTTTGATTCATCTCCACATTTTGGGTTTTGGTATTACTTTAGATTGGGATTTACTATGTGTTTATGGTCCACCTCAATAATCTAATCGTCCTTAGTTTTAGAGGGTTATTCAATTTTTTTCGACTACTACGACTCGGCCATGATGTTATATAGGTGACTTCAATGCATTTTCAAACATTTTCGAAAAGAGGTGTGGTAGATTAGTTTCCATCTATGAGTTGCATGCTTTTAAAGGGATGATACATGATTCTAATCTCACACAGATTTGGGGTTTGTCGGTTTGGCCTACACTTGGTGTAACATGAGGTATCCTTCCATTAAAACAAGGGTTTGGCTGGATTGTGTGTTAACTGATCCGGGTTAGTGTTTGTTGTTTCCAGATGCTCATGTTATTCATCTTCGTCGGTATAGTAGTGATCATACACCAATCCTTCTGAATACTTCTAAGGTACGTCATTTGGTAAGGCACCTTTTCTCTTTGAAAGTTATTTACTTCATCACAACAACTTCTTTGAGTTTATTGCTTCTAAATTGCCTACTTTAACTGGTTCACTCTAGACTCGTCTAACCCTTCTATCTGGTTCGATTTCTAAGTGGTGTAGAGAGAACATTCGTAAAGAGAGAGCTTTGGTTTCTGACCTTAATTCTCTTTTCTCTATGGAGGATAAATATTGGCACCAACGTCACAAGACTTTCCTTATTCGTGACAATGATAAAAGTACTAAATTTTTTCAGATGTAGAAGAAATCATATAGATAGTATTCGCCTCCAAAATGGATCTTGGACTTCTAAACCGGATATTATAATCTTTAATTTTTTAGATCACTTTACTTCTGCTTTTAGTGGTGATTACTCTCCACCTACTCCCCACGATTTTTTGTCAGCCTCCCCTAATATTTCAGTTGATAAGAGCATAGTTCTAGCCTTACTCCCTCTAAAGATGAATTTTTCAAGGTGCTTTCAAGTATGGGTTCTCTTAAATCACCAGGACCAGATGGTTACCCAGTGATTTTTTATAAAAACTTTTGGCATTTGTTTGGTGATGAGATCACAGACTTACTTCAAACTATTTTTTGAACCTCGGCCTTACTTGAAAATTTTAATCATACTCATATTACCTTAATTCCTAAAATACGAAACCCAGCTTCCCCAATTGATTACAGACCTATTGCTATATGTAATGTTTTATATAAGCTGGTTACGAAACATATTGGCAATAGAATCAAGCCTTATTTGAATGATTTAATTTCTTGGAACCAAAATGTTTTTGTTGCCTCTCGGTAAATTACGGATAACTTGGTCATTGCACAATAGATATTTCATTCTATGAATCGGTCTAGTGCTCAGCATGGGTCATTTGCCTTAAAAATTGATATGTCTAAGGCATATGACAGAGTTGATTGGGTGTATCTTAGTAGAGTTCTTGAGTGTTCTGGTATTGTTGGCCCTATTCATAATCTTATAATGACTTGTGTGACTACACCTTTCTCTCTTATGATTCATGGTCGTGCTGAAGGTCAGTTTTCTAGTAAATATGGGCTGCATCAAGGATGTCCTTTATCTCCGTATCTTTTTATCCTTTGTACCCAAGGCCTTTCTTAGTTAATTGATACATACTCATCGAAAGGATTGTTTAAAGGGATTAAGATAAATTATGTTTCCCCAATGATTTCCCATTTAATGTTTGCTAATAACCTCTTCTTTTTTGGTGTGGCTTCATATGACAATATTACTACTCTCAAGGAAATTTTACAATTAAATTCTTCTTGGTATGGTCAGAGAATTAACTATCACAAGTCCTCCATTGATTTTAGACATACACTTTCTAATGACCGTTGCCATCATATTGCTGCTAGTTTAGGTGTTCAAATTAAGTATAGTTCTGATAAGTATTTGGGTTGCTATCTCCTGTCAAAAAATTATCAGATTTCATTTCATGATTTTCTTGTTGATAAAAACTTTGTTCTTGGAAACGTGACACTCTATCTCATGCTGATCGTCACCAACTTATTCAATCTAGTTTACGCTCTGTTCTGATATATTTTTTGGCTATTCAACTTCTCCTAAAATCAGTTTTGAAAACCATTACAGGCATTCAAAGGGACTTTTGGTGGGGTCATGATTCTGGAAATCGAAAAATGCATTTTCTAAAATGGGATTCTTTCTATAAACCAAAGGAAATTAGGGGTTTCAGGATACGCTCTATAGAGCATGTTAATCAATATCTTACTCTTCAATTAGTTTAGAGATTTCTTCAATCTCCAGATGCTCTTTGGGTTAAACTTTTAAAAGCCAAATATTTACTTCATAGTGAATTTTGGTCTTGTAAGCAAGTTTCAGGAACCTCGAGTACTTGGCATGCCATAATCTCAGGTCGTCCCATTTTAGAATCTAATCTGTGTTGGATTGTAGGTAATAGGGCGAGTGTTATCATATGAAAGGATCCTTGGGTTCCAACTCTTTGAAATTTCAAACCTTCTAATCCTTCGTTGTTGCCTGTTAATGTTCATATCGTAGCTGATTTGCCTAATCCAAATAGCAATTCTTGGAATGTCTCTATTGCAGTATCTCTTTCCAACTTATGAGGTACAACATATTCTGAATATTCCTTTACCTCAATCTAACCAACCTGATTGTCTTCTTTGGCTTAAGACCCCAACAGATAACTTTACAACTAAGTCTTGTCATAAATATCTTCAGGATCAAATGCCAACCACTTCTAACTTAGGTTTACTTGTTGGGTTTCCTTAGAAAAAGTTTTGGTATGTGCTTAATGTTTCTCCATGGGTAAATATATTTGTGTAGGACCTGTCGAACTTCTTTAAGCACTAAGTTACCTTCCTTGAATATCAACAGACGAACCTTTCTATTGAAGCTGTAGATTATTCTTTGTTGATAGGCTTGATAGTGGTAAGCTACTTTGAGTCTCTTTTCATTGATGAGATTTAGCTCTTCCACCTTGTAGCGGACTAAATTTTCTTTAGATATTGTTCTTTCTTTCAGTATCCTCAGAGTTGGAATTTCTACTTTGACGGGGAGTACGACTTCCATGTCGTATACTAATGAGAAAGGTGTAGCCCCTATAGGAACGCGTATTGATGTTTGATATTCCCAGCATGCGGAAGGCAATTTGTCACCCCAATCCTTGCATGTTACAGTCATCTTCTTGAGAATTCTTACCAGCATTTTGTTGGCAACTTCAACGAATCTATTTGTTTGTGGTTTGTGTGCTAAAGAATTGTGATGTTGTATTTTGTGTTACTCAAGTAGTTGTTGTACTTTTGAGCTGACAAAGTTGGTCCCGTTATCTGAGATCATTTCATGGGGGACATCGGTATCTACCTTTGCATCAACCTCGCAGTGGGCCAAGCTTTTTTGCTTTTGTAGGAGAATGCTTCCACCCATTTTATTAATTAGTCAATTGCTACGATGATGAAACAATGACCATTAGATGATTCTAATGTGAAAAAAGGCCAGAGTGAAGACAAGGTGTGAAGCATCGTTGGCGTGGTATTTATCAGATTTACATGTATCTAAACATTAATGACATTTATGTATGAATTGATGTTATTAGACTTCATAGGTGTCCAGTGGTTCCCATTCCTGAGGATTTTCTTCACTAGCATACTCCCATTCATATGGATTCGACATACACCGGCATGTACTTTCTCTAGAAGGATTCTTGCTTCATTTTCGTTGACACATCTTAATAGTGTTCCGTCGTATGATAGTTTGAACATTGAAGATGCAGAAGATGCGACTTGCAAGATGCTTGTATTCACCACCACCGATTAACATCTTAGGATGGAAACTAACTTACATCCTAGTATCATCATAGGTGGTTAGTTTTATTTAAGACCTTAGGTAAGTTGTCCTATATTAAATGGAAGTTTTAAGGTATTTTTATGTCTTAAAATCTTTCATAGTTTGATTGATTTCGAAATCAT
This sequence comes from Macleaya cordata, assembly GCA_002174775.1. Taxonomy (NCBI): domain Eukaryota; kingdom Viridiplantae; phylum Streptophyta; class Magnoliopsida; order Ranunculales; family Papaveraceae; genus Macleaya; species Macleaya cordata. The sequence goes on along the minus strand of MVGT01001959.1, from coordinate 211,021 downwards.
CCTTCTGATTTCAAAACCAAGGCTCTGTGTCAGAAATAGAGAACTTTGATTTCGATACCAGGTGTTTAAATTCGAAATGGAAAGCAAAGTCAGTTCCACACATTAATTTAATTTTGATACCACATTGTTGCTTTTGGAATGAAGTTCATTCTTTATTCTACAAACAGATTACTATGATTTCGATAATGATATTTTGGTTTCGAAACCAACTGGCCAGTCTTGAAGACAGACGAGTTTGATTTCTATAGGGACATGGTTGCTTTTGAAGGGAACTTCAACATAAGAGTTTGCTTATGATAGGAGACTTGTCCATATCGAAATCAATGCGGGAAATCTCCTTTAGAATTTGCTAAAATTCAAATTCTTGTTTTAATGGGATTCATAACCGACCTTGATTTGTTTTAGGAGTTTCTAAAACATAATTTGGACGTCAATTACCTCTTTATAAGGTGTGTGTTAAGCCTAATACACAACACCACATCACTCAACAACCGTTCGAGTTCGACATTCAGATTTCTAGTTTCGATGCTTGTTGAAGATGACTAAATCATTTTAATCTTAGTCATAAAACCTTAGTTCTAGGTTTGTCGGTAGACTTCCTATGTGTGAACTTGTGGATTCAAGTTTGTGGTGATCACGCATGGATTCATATAATTGTTCAAGTTGCGGGACTTTGAGGATTCTGAGTTGGACGCATCATTAGGATCAACTAAGAAGTAGTTCAAGGATTCGAGTCATAGAGATTACATTCGGTTAATCAGATTGTGGAGTTCGAATCTAGAGTCAATGGGTAACATTTTGTAAGTTCTAGTTATCTTATTGGATTGTTCTACTGGACTAGGTCCTTGTGTTCTTCATGTCCTTCGATGAATGAGTTTGGAAGGTCGTAGAGATATGTTAGACCACACCTACCATATGATGCAAGGCACAAGTGTTGATGCTATAGAAGTCACTAAACCTAAAGACCTATGGACTTCGGATGAACTAGATAAATCCACTCGAAATAGTAAGGCTTTCAATGTTTTCTGCTGACGAATTCCATTATATCTCTATTGTGAAGTAGCAGAAGAAGCATGGGAGATTTTAGAGGTTACCTATAGAGGTACCAAAATAGTGAAGATAACAAAGCTTTAAATGTTGACTACCCAATTTGGGACCATTATAATGGATGGCAATGATACGTTTGATGAATTCTATGAATAACTTCTTTAGTTTGGGTGAAAATATTTCTAACTCGAAGGTAGTTCGTAAAATGTTGAGATCTCTTTCCAAGAGGTTCCAAGCTAAAGTTACGACTATTAAGGAAAGTAAAGATATTGATGTTATTCTTCCTGAGGAACTTGCAGGTAATCTTATAGCTTTTGAGGTTCGTTTCCACTCTATAAGAAAATCAAAGAACATTGCTTTTGAAGCTTCTAAAAATCATCATGTCTTTGACAAAGAGGATGAGGGTCTTTCTAGTTATGAAGAAATTTCCCTTCTTACAATGTAATTGAAGAAGTTCTTAAAGAACAATAAGGAAAAGCTCCAAAAGCCTAAATTTGGCTCATGTTCATCTTTCAGATTCAGGCCACATAAAAAAGAGAAGAACATTGAGAAGAAGGCGAAAAAGAGTAAGTCGAGGGAGATTCAATGTTTCACGTGTCATGGTTTTGGGTATATGGCAAGTGAATGTCCAAACATGAAGCCTGCCTATAAAAAGAAAGCATGAACGTCACCTTAGATGATTTGAACTCTTATTCAGATTTAGAGAGTTCAAGCAATGGAGAGAACACTCATGAATTGAACACGGTGATTGCTTCAATCAACTATCCAAAAGATCATGAAGATAAATGATAAATAAATTTTAGAGAATCTTCAAGTGATGATGAATAAAATGATGAAGATGTAGAACCCGGGGTGTTATATGCAAATATTTTGAAGAAGACTGTTGCACTATCCAAGGTTAACAAAGTGCTCAATGAGAAGATCTCTTATCTTCAAACTGAAAAGGATGGTTTGGTACTCAAGCTTAAGCAAGCGACATAGAGGGAGTTGCAATGTGATGAGGAGATCAAGGGAAATCTAGAGAAGATTAGATTTCTCAAGTGTAAGCATGATAAAGCATTGGAAAGAGTCAAGTCTCTAAAAACTGAACTTTCTACCACAAAGAGAGACTTGCTTGAGAAAATCAACAATGGTCAAACAAGCTGTCTAACATATTAAGTGCAGCAAAAAGTTCCCGTGAAAAGAGAGGTTTAGAATATAATGCTTCTTCAAGTTCAAATCCATCATAAGGGAAGACTTTCGTGAAAGCCAAAGACCCATAAACCCAAAAGCAGCATCCTAGACATGTTGTCAAACTAGAAAGTAAGCCTAAGCTTTTTAATGTAGCTAATGTGTGCTCTTATTGTGGTTTCAAAGGTCACTTGCAGAATACTTGCAAATATTACTTACCACTCCCAAAATAATGTGAACCTTCTCAAGAAGATCAAAGTATTACAAGAAAAAGTAAGAGCATTAATAGGAGAACTTTCCAAGCTCACCAAAAGTACTCAAGGGAATTACTCCAAGGGGTGCAATGCTCACAATAAGAAGAAGGGTAACATGTCCAAAAAGGTTGTTTCTGGGATAACCAAACCGAAGAAAATTGAGGTTAAGAATAACTATCAATAGGTTCAGAAAGGAGAACTGAAGAGTCTTTTAGCCATTATTGCATGCAAAACCACGAACTCTCTCATTTAGTTCTTGGATAGTGGAGGTAGTAAGCATATGACAAGTGATAAATCATGCTTCGATCACCTAAAGAAGTACTCCGGAGGCATAGTAATATTTGGTGATGGTAACACAACAAAAGTTTCGGGTAAATGTACAATCAAACTACTAGTGTTCCTGAAATAGAGAATGTCATTTATGTTGAAGGTATGAAAGCTAACCTTCTTAGCATTAGTCAAATTTATAACACTAACCATTCTGTCAACTTTACTTATGTTGATTGTGAAATTTTAGATGCAAATGGTGCTTATGTCATGTGTGGCAAGAGAAAAAGTAGTAATTGTCATATAATTGATGTTTATCCTGACTATTTGTGCAATTTGTCTAAGCTTGATACTACTTACCTTTGGCACCAGATATTAGGTCACATCAAATTCAAGGACCTAGCAAAAGTTGCTAACAAGGAGCTGGTAATGGGTGTACCAATGGTAAGTGTTCAAGTTGATGGTGTGTGTAAACCATGCCAAAAAGGTAAACAAAAAAGAAGTCGACACATCATCAAAAGATATTGCTACCACTAAACCTTTAAAATTGATACATATGGATCTCATGAGTCCTATGTGTAGCGAAAGTATTGGTAGTAAGTGGTATATTCTAGTCAAAGAGAAAAATCAGATACTTTTGATGAGTTATTTATTGTATGCCAGAGAATTCATTATGAATAGGATTACAAAATCAAGCTGATAAGGAGTGACCGCGGAACTCAAATCAAGTAGTTGAAAGTTGAAGACTTTTGTGATCAAAATAGCATAAAGCAAGAATTTTCAGAACCCATATCTCCATGGTAAAATGGAGCTGCTGAAAGGAAAAATCGAGTTATTCAAGAGATGACAAAAGTATTCTATAGCAAAGATCTAGCACAAATATTTTGGGGTGAAGCCGTCTGTACAGCTTGCTATTTGGTACATCGCATCTACTTGAGGCCAAAGACATTGAATACTCCATATAAACTTTGGTTCAAAAAGAAGCCCAATTTAAGTTATCTTCAAATATTTTGGAGTCCATGTTACATCCTTAGGGACAGAGAAAACACTGAAAAATTTAACTCCAAAAGTGATGAAGGGATCTTTCTTGGGTACGCATTGGATAATTGAGTCTTTAAAGTCGGACTGAAACTATCATAGAGTCTATCAATGTGGCGATTGATGATTCATGTGAACATAATCAGAAAATGCAGCCGAAGTTAAGACGTACAAGCAAAGGTCCAAGCAAAAGGAGATAAAGATTCTGACAGTGAAGAAGATGCTAAAGTTACAACTTCAACTGATTTGGGTGAGATGCCGGCTACTACATAAGTGGAGACCACTGATGGTCAGCTACAGTTAGTTGAGAAGCTCAAATAATTAGATGAGCTCAAAAGCCCCACAACACTAAAGATATTATTGGTGGAATTGAATCCGGTGCTCAAACATGGAGACAGTTGCAGGGTATTGTATAAACCTACTAATTTGTTTGCAGGATGAAAACTAGATTCAAGCCATCCAGGATGAGCTGGGGCAGTTCACTAGACAAGATGTGTAGTATCTTGTACCTCATCCAAAGGATACTAATGTGATCGGTACCAAATTAATATTCAAGAAAAAATCAGATGAATATGGTACTTTTGTCATAAATAAGGCAAGTCTTGTTGCACAAGGATATACATAGGTCGATAGCATTGATTTTGATGAAATCTTTGCTCCGGTCGCAAGACTTGAGTTAGTAAGGTTGTTATTGGTTATAGATTGTCACTTGAAGTTTAAGTTATATGGTATTTTTAGAAGTGTGGTTGATCCATTAAGATTATTTGTGTTTTTAAGTATTGTTACATCATAATATCAAATGTTTTGTTGCATTGCATCAAGGTAAGTTGGTTGGCATGTGTTTGGAGTCTTTAAATCTATTATACTTTTGGTTGTACCTACTGAGCGTCGCTCACCCCATTGTTACCCTTTAATGATTCAGGTGTAAGACACTCCAATAGATCGTGAACCCTAGTAAGAGAGAAAGGCGCGGCGGAATCGAAAGTACGCTACATAATTTCGGTAGTAGAAGTCTATTATTAATTATAAATATCATCGGGGATTTATGAGTTTTATTTTTATTGTTTTGGTTTTAGTTATCTCGATTTACTTGGTTGAGCATTTGGGACAAAAGAACTATTCACATCTTTGATAGCCTTGTGTGACTTAAGTTACTAATTTGACAGGTTCTCACTAGCCCGACCTCTGATCGGAACACCGTGAGTAGGGTTTGAATCTTAATAAGTTGAAGATGTTATCTTAAATTTTTATTAAATTTGGTTAGTGTTTGGTTTACCATCTGATGTGATAATGTTGATACACCATTCTACAGTTACTGCTGCATCAGTTCAGTTGAACTAACTTCGGGTTGATTTTTGAACCTCTTACTTTTGTTTTTTGAATCTGAAGTCAACTAATGTTTTGTAACTCAATTTTCCTATTTTGTTTTGGGGTTGGATTCACCTTATTTTAATCTATTTTGAATCTAAACATCTAACTGTTGATTTGATGAGACTTAGGTGATTGAAAGTTGACATCTTGATAGACGTTTTATCTCACCCTTTTTCGATATATGGAAAGTATGCTATGAATTCCCAAAGGTAAATGATTACTGGAGTTGTAAGAGTGATCATTGGTTTGTTGTGACTTTGCCTACATAAGAGTTTGATGGACCTTGAGAGGCTAGTTGTTTATGACCAAGACTCTTTTAGACTTGACCTAATGTCTGATGTAAAATGAGTTGACCAAGTTGGGTCATGGGTTCGGAGATCCGGAGTGTTACCCTATAATAACCTGAGAGTCTTATGTAGAATGAGTTGACCAAGTTGGGTCATGGGTTCGGAGATCCAGAGTGTTACCCTATAATAACCTGAGAAAAAGAAGTAAGCAGCAAATCCATACCCTTAGATAATTAAGTGTTAGCTGAAAGAACATAAACCACCCATCATATAATCCATCTAGCTATTTATAAGATTATTTACTTGCTTCAATGAGAAGTTACAATTATTGAAACCAAAAAGGTTTATAGAAAGGAGGTAAGTAAATGAAGAAGCAACTAAGAGAATCGAGGTCGTACACTACAAATTCAAAAACCATATATGGCTTAAAATACTAATTCATATTCTTATATTATTACATTAAGGCCATGCTTGGTAACGAATTTTCGTAGCATGCAAACGCTAGAAAATACCTATTTTTTATTGGTTTTTAGTAGTATAGCTTCGAAGTCACCTGGAATAGGCCTACAAATATAACATAAAATAATTGTGAATATTCGCCGCACTTTCAAAACATTGAATATTCACATCTATTATGCCACTTATTTGTAGGCTCACACTAAATAATTATGAAGATATACCACCAAAAATCAATAAAAGTTAAGGTATTTCCTAACATTTGCATGCTGCGAAAATTCGTTGGATACCAGGCAGGGCTTAATATACAATATGAATCAATTAGTTTTCACTTAAAAAAATTAGCATTATATATGCTTACTACTCATTCGATATACTATAGAGAGAGAGAGAGAGAGAGAGAGTATGAACTGTCCACTCACATTGTTGTAATTTCTGTAAGTTCTGCAAACTCCTTTGGCAACATTCCAGTGAATTCATTCTCACTCAATTGCCTACATACCCATAAACAACAAAAAAGGAAATTCAAAATTTCCAATGTTAAAACCATGTGGAAATTGAGCATGACTACAAGGACATCGGGTTTTGACCCCAAATAATACCCATACTTACTTTATTGACTGAACCCCAAATCAAAACACACCCTCAAAATCCATTAATTTCATTCCTGCCCCTCAAACTACTTTGAAAAATGAGATGTAATCTTTTGGTATTAAAAAACGATGACAATCTAGAAAAACTGGTGGAAATATCATAAAGTTTTACACAGATTTAGTTAGCTTCCTCATTAGAGGTGTTGGGTCGTGGCGCCCAGGCACGGCACAACCCAACATGGCTATGTGGCAGCCCAGCCCATCCCATTTCGTGCTTGGGCTAGCATTGCCTATGGCTCTACTATTAAAGACTTACACACTTGTAGCTTGGTTAGAAATTAACATTTGGTTATAATGCAATAATGGATGAGTGATGATGTTATCTTTCTGTGCTATGGCGTTTAATCATTGTAGCGAGCTTAGTTAGGTTTAGGTTTAGGTTTAGGTTTAAGGTTTAAGGTTATATTAGGAAGGAACCTTTACTATAATTGATTAATGAGTAATAGTCGCATCATTATCCATCATCATCCTCAATCATCATCTGTCATTATCACCATCTTCATCATCATCATGATCACCCCATCATCAACATTACCCATAATCATATCCTCATACATAATCACCATCACCATCATCTTCATCCATCATGATTAGCCTTCATCATCATCATCGTCCATCATGATTAGCCTTCGCCATCATCATCCATCATTATTAGGACCAATGATCATTGATTCATTATGACTACATGATTGTCCATCATGATTAATTACCATTTACCAAATTCAATTATAATTTTAAAAAAAAAAAAGCATAAGCTTTAAGCAACAAAAACTAGTAGGTTAGTTGGTATGGTATCATTCTATAATCACACGAGACCAACGTTCAAACCTCTTTAAAAATATTTTATTAAAAAAATTTATAATTTAGTAGGCGGCCCATTAGCATGATGGGCGGGCTGACCAAAAATGTGTACTTGGCACAGCACAGCACGAAGCACGGCCACACGAATCTGAGTTGTGCCAACTGTGCTTCGTGTCCTGTAGGGCCAGCCCACTTTAAAGTCGTGTCGTGACGGCCCAACACGACCCATTTGATACCTCTACTTCTTATAGTGACTTAGAGTAAGAGAGTAGAAGAACCTCTTCCCTCTTCATCTTCAGATTAATGCAATGGATTCAGGTATGCATCACTTGGGGATATCCTCATTTTGTCAAAATGCACTTGAGGGCATCCCTTCAATGAACTAGGGGACATCCCAACTCCTTTTAAATAAAAAAAGTTAATTTTATTAAATATTTAAAGGGGGAACAACTGTTTAATCTCATTTGAGGGGTAATATGATAGTTCAGTCTCAGCTAAAAATATTATGATAGTTTAGTCCAAAAAGGTGAAAAACTACACATATGCATTTTACTAGACAAAAATACCTTAACAATAAATACACAAGCAGTAGGCACCAAATAACTTTTTATTTTATTTTTAAAACAAAAAATGACATTACTTTTAAAATACAAATTAGTTTTTTATAAAAATTATATTTTTAGAAATCTTACATTGAGATCTATAAAGTGAGACCAGTCAACAATATTTTTTTCTTTAAAAAAAAATTTGTATTAGGAAGTGTGCAAAATGTGTTTTGTAAAACAATTATACAAAATATTGTTAAAAATATTTTGCATGACTTTAAACAAAAAAATGTAAGAATTTTGAATATTTTTATACAGATTTAGGTTTAAGCCAATATTTATAGCTTTTGTATACAGCCACACAATTCGCATCCACTAAAATGCATGCAAAATAATTTTTGCAAAAGTTTATATGCTTGCAAACACACTATAAAAATATTTAAATAGGTGCAAAACATAATTTACATCCACTAAAATACATGCAAAATAGTTTTTACAAACGTTTATATGTTTGTAAACACACTATGAAGATATTTAAATGCATGCAAAAACCATTTTGCATACACTAAAATGCATGCAAAATAGTTTTTGCAAATATTTATGGGCTTGCAAACAAATTATGAAGACATTTAAATGTATGCAAATTGTGTTTTGCATATTGCATAGAACTACATGTATACATGCAATAACTCTGGAAACACTTTAAAGTATGCAAATTCAAATTTGCATGTCTTTCAAAAAAATAAATTATTATTGTCTGGTCTAGTTTTGAAGATCTCGTTGAAAGCTTTCCAAAAATATAAATTTTATCAAAATCTGATTTATAGTTTAGAAGATGTAACATTTTAAATATTTAAAACAAAAAATGACAAACTTTTTCTCTCTACGGCTGTCTACCTTTAAAACATAAGAAAGAATGGTAAATTTGGTAACACATACAAGTAAAACAAACACACGAATTTTAACAAAAGACTAAAAATTTATTATTTGTTAAAAAAAGGACTAAACAGTAAAAAAGAAGTCACTAAAAGATGTTTTAGACGAAAAAGAAAAAAAAGATAGCTAGGATCAAACTGTAGTAATATTTGGGAAAAAGGATTATTTTGTTGTTTTCTAATATTTATAGGAGGCTGATAAAGGCATACGAAGATACTATTGGGGCTATCCTCAGTTGGTCAAAACCGATTGACAAAACTTAAATTAAACCTAAAATCTTTTTGTTCTCAACTTGGTGAAGACAACAGGGAAACAACGAGCCGTTGAAGATCAAACTAGGTAAATCTAGTTTTTTCGTTAGTCTTTGTTTATTTTTAACAGTCAGTGATAGTACAATACAGTACTGCCTTCGATTACTTGAAGTAAGAGAAAATTTAGGGTTTCTATCATTCTCCGAGATTACGTCACTGGTTTCCCAAAAGAATCCGATATGGTTATGAGAACTGGAACAATTCGATTGAAGGTTCCAGAAGGATCGAATTCTGTTCTGTGAAGAATCTCCATTTATCTTGTGACCCCTATATTAGATCTAGAATGTAGAAGGTAGACGATAATATTACGTTCCTGTTTGTACTCCTGGTTCTGTAAGTTTTATAATTTTCCATTGTTTAATGTCAATTAGGGTTTTTATTTCTTGGGAATTGTTGAATTTGGTGTTAATCTTTCAACCAAAAACCTTTCACACAAGTAGAATAAACTTTTACCCTAAATCCATAATTTGGAATCGACAGATTTGAACCTTGAAAAAAATACAACATCAAATCTTCAATTTTATCTTCAAGGTCAAATAATGATTTGTTTAATGAGTTTGATTAAATTTGATAGCCCGTGTCTATTTTTTATTTTTAAAAAGTCAACTTCAAATACTAAGAGCATCTCCAATGCAAATGTCTTATGAGACAATGTCTTATCTATATGGCATGTCTTAATAGATAATGTCTAAGAGCATCTCCAATGCTAATGTGAATGTGGTAAAATAAGACTACCACGTAGGATAAATAGGCATTCTCTTTAAAAAAAAATTCTCCAATGCTAATGTGAATAAAGGATGTGATGATGATGTAGCGGTAGTTATTCTAGAAATTGTGAAGTAGAATGTCTATTTCTAGACATTTATCTTCATAATGTCTTACGGTCCACATCAGCAAATTTTTTTCCCTCCAAAATTTTTAGTTAATTTTTAAACAAAATAAGTTTGACCCATTCAAAAATTAAGTGCACGTAAGTTAAAAAGTCATCCCAAGACATTTGCATTGGAGATGCATTTTTTTCAACAATGTCTATTGTGAAGATTTTGTTGCCACGTAGATTAGACATTGTCTTATAAGACATGCCACGTAGATAAGACATTGTCTTATAAGACTTTTGCATTGGAGATGCTCTAATCTACGTAGCAACAAAATCTTCACAATAGACATTGTTGAAAAAATGCATCTCCACTGCAAATGTCTTGGGATGACTTTTTAACTTATTGGGGATTTTGGCCAAAAACCCCTACTTGGAAAACGTTTTAGGATTTAGCCCAACAAACGTTTTCTTTTAGTCTAAGGCCCAAGAGGGTTTCAGTCAGAGGGTTTCAGTGTGTGTAATTTATAGGAAGAGGGTTTCAGTGAAACCCTCTCCGAGAGGGTTTCAGTCAGTTATCCTTGGGCCTTAGACTAAAAAAAAACGTTTGTTGGGCTAAATCCTAAAACGTTTTTCAAGTAGGGGTTTTTGGCCAAAATTCCCTAACTTTATATGGCACTTAATTTTTGAATGGGTCTAACTTATTTTATTTAAAAAGTAACTACAATTTTTAGAGGAAAAAAGAATTGCTGATGTGGACCGCAAGACATTGTGAACATGAATATATAGAAATAGACATTCTACTTGAACAACTACCGTCACATCACCATCACATTCTTTCTTCACATTAGCACTAGAGAAGGTTTTTTTAAAAAGAATGTCTATTTATCCTACGTGGCAGACTTATTTTACCACATTCACATTAGCATTGGAGATGCTCGAACTTTGACCATTTTGACAGCTGCACTTATCTCATATTTAGATGTAAATAGCAGCCTCCTATTTAAAGGGTAAAAACTAAAAAATCATTAAAATCTTTATCTTCTTTCCACTGCCTCCCCTCCACCACCATGCCACCACTGCCTACACCTCCACCTCCACACCTCCACCATGCCAAAATCTTGCCACCACCACCTTCCTCTCTCCCTCTCTCTTTCACCCCAGAGCCACTCTAAACCTCACCGTAGTGATAATAATTACTCTTCTGATCACTACATCGACTCCTCCTCCTTCCCTCTTAATTCCAAATATCTCAATTGCATCGACAACAACAAGTAGCAGAGGAGGAATACACGGAGACAGAGTACTACAAAGATCTCGATTGCATCGACAAGCAATGTGTTTGGACTTTGGATGATGAATTGTTGATTTTTTTTAAAAAATTTTTAAATTTTTTTTTGTAGATGGGAACAGGGTTCATCAAGGTGATGGAGAATAACAATAATAATGGGAGTTTCTTTAGGCTGTCTTCTTCTGATCCTAAGGTCGGATGTCATTTTCCTTCACCGACCAATGATACATCTTTCAGATTTGTCTCTATTCTCTCTCGATCTTTCTTTCTCTGATCTCACTCGATCTCTCCTTCCTCTCTCCCTCTCTCTCTCACCCCACAAAACTTCACCGGCCACCGGCAGATCTGAAATTTCAGATGTGTCTCACTCTCTATTCTCTATCGATTTTTCTTTCTTTGTTCTCTTTCGATCCCTCTCCCTCTCTCTCACTCGATCATTTCAGATATGTCTCTCTCTATCTGTCCTACTCTTTCTTTCAGATATGTCTCTCTCTATCTGTCCTAGAGTTGTGATGGTGATGGTGATGTCGATGGTGGGGAAGATGAAAAAGAAAGTTGGGTGTATTTTAAGTTATGGGGTGAAAATAAAAAAGCACCCACATATTTTATTATAGTGTAAGTGAAGATGAAGGATATGGCCACTCTTAATTTTAATATGTTGTTACATGCCTATGATGATGAACAAATTGATCTATACAAGTTTTACATTGTGTGCGTCGAACACAGGTATATCCAAACTCCAACCATTAACAAAGACTATTCGTTTGGACAAAATCAAGGATTGGATCTATGGTGAGGGGTCAATTTGAGATTATATAATATTAAGCTAGCGTTTACTTAAAAAATAAATTTGTCAAAAGTTTGTTCTAATTCGTAGAACAATTTTATAAGTTGGCGCAAATATTTTTTATCTAAGAAATATTCTTTTTCAAGAGTATCTAAATGGAAGTAAAAGTACGACAACCAATTAGTTTTTCCATATAAAACTTTTTTTCTTATTTAACCAATAAGTCTTAAAAAGTTTTTCTGTTGGACCAGAAAGTTTGTATCCCGTGGTAAGTCGATAACCAACCCCAATGGAAACTATATAATGAATGTAAATCTGTCTAATTAGTTTTTCAAGAAGAGGGAGGTTATTGCACCCATTCTTAGAACACCTCCTTATAAGACTCTCTTTTGTGGAGTCTACATGCGATCCATCTAAAAGCTAATTTTTGTAGAGGATGTTCTTCTGATTATGTATATCATCATATTAAAAAATTATTTTGTTCTAAAACTTCTAACCCTTTCAAATTAAACTTTAAAAATTAGTAACTATTTGGTAACTATTTGAGGGGTTAAATAGTTACTAATTTTTAAAAAGTAATTTGAGAGGGTTAAAAATTTTAGAATATTTTTGAATATGATGATATACATAATGAAGAGAATATCATCTAAAAAAATCAGTCCCTAAATGCATCACATGTGGGCTTCACATGAGAGAATGTTATAAAGGAGCGTTCTAAGAGGGGTGCAATAACCTCCCTCTTTCAAGAAACGTTTCTCTTTTTAAGGCTACAAGGATGAAAATTATTCCATGGTATCTAGTTTTTCTTAATATATTTTGCTACATCTAATACTTCTGGCCGGTTTTGTCCCCATAATTAATGGTTAATCCAGAAATACTGTCCAACAAATGACCAGCTAGCTTAGTTGCTTTTTCTCTTGCCTTCCTTAGGTTATGTTGGTTCAGTTCCACACAAGCTAGGTAGTTTCATATATCTTGTTGTAACTAGGATTTTTTGTTTTTTTTTAAGTTTTTAGGAAGAAACACTCAATTTTTCCTTAAAAGTTAGTGTAAGTAGAAAAGAAATGTATATCAAAAGCAACATAGCTTGGGGTTGTTTAGGTGTACTCAATAGTGTGGAATTGTGGGGATTTTCCTTTCTCTTTTTCCTCTCATTTTTCATTTTTTTTTTTCTTTTTCCCCTTTTGCGGGCAAATAGAACAAACCCTTTTCATCCATTTGTTCAAACAAACTTACAGATGTTGTAGTGCCTTCAGCTGTCCAAGTTTTGGAGGAAGCTTTCCTGAGAGCCGATTTCCGGACAAGTCCCTTTAAAAGAAAACAACAACAAAAATGAAAATCAGACAAAAACAACTCAAATAGTATGATTAAGTTAGGCGTTGAGTGACGAAAAGTAGAGCGAAAAAGAATGGTGAAATTTACAATATTCTAAGGGTGGAGATGTTGCCCAAATCATCCGGAATCCTTCCAGTTAAATTGTTCAATTCAAATCCCCTGAAAGAAAAATAAGTTTCGCAAACTTGAGGCATGTTAGGAATTTGTCTTTGTAAAAATTTAATTTTAAACCAACAGAGAAATAATGAATTTGGGGGAGATGAAGAGTTGATGGATGGGAATTATGGCGATCTTTTCTTACTTACATGTATTCTAGAGAAGTCAATGCACCCAAGCCTGCTGGAATCGAACCATTTAGAAAGTTTTGGCCGACATCGCTATTTTTTTAAGGAACATTAAAAGAGATGATTAATTATAGATATTATAAACAAACAAGTGGGCTATGCCCAATAAAACAACAAGTAAGATGCACGACTAACATGGCGGATTGAGCCCGCATAGATTTAGACAAAGTTTTCTAACACTCCTCAAGCTGGAGCATAAAGGTCCCTCAAGGAGAACGGGTAAGTGGTTTTCTAAGGATATAAGCAACTGCTCCTCCGCCTTCACATACGAACAAGTAAATTGTTTTCTTAATTATCTTCTCGGCAATCAACTTCAATGTGTTTGGTCTTCTCATGAAAAATAGAGTTACTTATAATAAATGTGGCTGCCTTGTTGTAACAAAGCATCTACGTAGGACCAAGAATTGTAATATGCATCTCACCAAGCAATGATTGAATCTATAATATTTCACAAATAGTGTGAGCTACAACTCTACATTCTGCCTCAACACTCGATTTAACTACAACTTGTTGCTTCTTATTTCGCTAGATAACAAGATTACGATGTGGATCGTCTGTGAACACGATCACTTACCCAATCTGAATCAAAGTAACCAAAGACTATACCAACAACCGTAAAAGGGTCATTGGATGACTTATAATTAAGGGTGCACAAGAATATACCAAATCAATCAATCCAATCCGATCCAAACTGAACCAACTGGATTTAAACTAATCCAATAGGCTGATCGGATAGGATTGATTGCTACTCTTATAACTGATTGAATTGGATCAGTTACTGGATTAAGTATTGATCATATAATCGAAATATTCGACCGACCAATCTTATCTTATATATTTAAACAAAACTTCAACCCACTCTAGTAAAACTAAAACACAGAATAATTGGTACCAAAAAAGTAAGGTGGGTTTTGTTTTTTCTTTATAAGATAAAGAAAATTAAGGTAAAGCTATGGAATAAAAATAAAATAAAGTAAAATAAAGTAGGGTTTTTTTTTTCAGCCGACATGAGTTGTGGATAGGTATTTTTTCATCGGATGGGTTGTGAAGAGGTTGATTACAGATGTATTATCTGAAGGTTGCATGGGCTATCAACTAGCAATCACTCGAGCAATGACGTGGGTTGCTGTTCCTTTCGCCGTCTCACTCACCTTCTCTCTCCTTTCTTTTTGTGCAGGTTTCAAGGGTTTCTTTTAGATGGTTTTAGATTGATTTTTCTTTCACCAATATTTTTCCAACTATTTGAGTTTCATGGCAATGGATTCTTGAGTTGTCTTTCTCTGAGTCTTCTCAAGGCGAGGAATGTCTAGTAATTACATTTGAAGTAAGAAATCCATTCACAATTGTACCTGCTGCTAGTGGAGCTAATAAATTGTTGCATCCATCATATCGTATCTTCACATTTCTTCCGGTAACGTTTGAATTTAGACCATGAAAGGCATCAGATCGGAGATCGGAGAGTGACTAACATACAGATCTATAATTTCTCTGTGCTAACCCACTATCCTATCCAATCCGACCTCAATTAGATTGGATGGCAAATAATGAAAGAAAATTGTTTTCACAGTATTTTTATGTTTTTTTTTTATAGTTTTAAACCATTACATGAGCTGCCCCAAGGGCTTGAACTCAAGACCATAGGGGAGGGGATGCCTAACCATCTGGATATTTTTATGTTAATGTGCTTTTTTTTTTACCTAAAAATACTTGTTAGGCCATCCACATCTGTCGTAAGGTAAAAGCTAAATTTAGCCTACTAAATATACTTAGATATCTAAGTAACACATTGAAAGATAGTTAAGTTTGCCAAAAAAATAATAAAAAACTATTTTAAGGACATAAGTGTCAT
>MVGT01001959.1:148280-194769 GCA_002174775.1 Macleaya cordata | reverse complement strand
AGTCTGGTTATAAATCTCCAGATTGAAAATGCAGACTGCCAAATTTGGCTTATGCATGAGACTTGTAAGGTTGGTTTGCATTTTTGGACTGCTCCACTACGTAACATTTTATGGAAATTTTGCCAAAAAATGTTAATGTTGTAGATGCCCTAATTTTCTAAATCTCAAATTTAATTGGAAAATAACTCGTACTAAAACTGAAAAAAACATTCAAAGTCCAAATTATTAAAATAACAAAACTAGGAATTTCTTTTTTTTTATGAAATTTCTGATTAAATGACTTATAATTAATTCAAAACATACCCAAATGTTGTAGGGTTTTATAAACCATGGTGACCCAAAATTACTAGAAGAACATCTTAAAATGTTCTTTAATAATGTGTTTGGATACAGAATTCATGTTTCTCAAGGGATTAATGAATCCTTGGAACATGAATCCTAGGTAATATGAATCCCTTAGTTTGTTTGGCTATCATAAAAGAATCCATGGAATCATGAATCCTTGGAAACTTGGTCTGTTTGGCTGCCTTCTAAAATCCAAGGAAAGACAAATCTCTACTATTTTTTTTACCAATCTCTACTATTTTTTTTGTTCCACCTACCTTATTCTTATACTCTAGTTACACGTATACGATCTCTTATTATTATTTTATTTTAAAAATATAAAATTACCCTTCACTTAAAATAATTTTTTGGGAGATCATCCAATACATCCATTATGACTTTAATTCAATCTGTTAAGTCCACCAAATTTTATAAGTCTATTTAGTCTAAAAATAAAATTTAGACAGATCTGCCCTTTAACTAATTAGTTATGGAAATCAAAATTTGACTGAATAAGAACCTTTGTTTCTCTCTCTACATTAATAAGCTTACTTTTCTGCTTTCGATCTTCACTTATTTCCTTTGCTTCGATTGATCGATCATTCACCAGTCAACAAAAGATCTTGATGATGATGATGAGAGAGAAAGAGAGACAGATAGTTCCTACAATCACTATCGAGACAGAGACAGAGAGAGAGATCGGCATAGAGAAGAGGAGAAATATAGGAGATAGAGAGAAGAGAATAAGAGAGAAATAGAGAAAGATCTGATTAGGAAAAAAAAAAAGGGAAAGGGAAAATAAAGAAAAGAAGGAAAAGAAGGAAAAGAGAAGATAGAGAGAAGAGAGGGACGTGAGAGATAGAGAAAAAAAAGAAAAGAAAAAGTAGAGGAAAAGAACAGAAAGAGATAGAAGAAAGAAGAAGAAAAAGTTCAACATAGATCTATGCAAATATTTTTGCAAGAACTATACAAAATCATGTTTCACAGATGATTTAGCATAGATCTATACAAAAATATTTCACATAATGATTTAGCATATGCAAAAATATTTTTGTAGATCTATGCAAAAATATTTTTGCATAAGTTCATGCAAAAATTCAAAAACATTTTTGCATGAACTCATGCAAACACGTTTTTGCATAAATTTCGTGAATTTTTTTTTCAAAAACCATTCTTGACTGGTTTAGTTTCAAAGATCTCAAAAAGTGCTTTCCAAATATATGAATTTTGTCAAAATCAAAATTTTAGTTGAAGAGATATAACATTTTAAAGTTTAAAAACGAAAAGATAACTACATTTCTCTCTCGTACAGCTGTACAAGTTTGAAAAAGACAAAAAGGTGATTGAGAAATATAAGAAGGAATGTGTTAAATAGATTTAGAAAAGTTTAAAAAGGACTAAACAAATTCTAAAAGCTTTAAAAAAGGTATTTCACTCTTATTAAAAATCTTGTGTACTAAATGGATTAAAAAAGCTATATATTGGATGTTTTGGCCATTATCCCTATTTTTTGAAATACTAAAATGCACAAAAAAAGGGAAAAATATTGAAATTTAAAAAATCAAAACAGAGAGATAAAACCCAAAAGCTTTCAAAGTCTAATGTCACATTGACATTTTTACAAACAAATAAAACCCAAACATATTAGCCTCATAAACAATCAAATTAATCGACGACCTCCCACTCCAATAATGGCGACGATTTAGACGGGACCACTAGCAAAGGTTTTCTCTCTCTCTCTCTTTCTTTTGTCCTATCTCTCTTTGCAACTATAAACCCTAGAATCAGAACCATAGGTATATACTAGTCATTCTAACTTAACCTGCCCTAGCAGCTAGCTAGGGCTAGAAATGGTGATCGATTGTTGTGAGAGATTAGTTGATGAAGATTGGTGGAGGTGGCTTTGAATTTGTTGGGTGGGTTGGAAAACGTTACTGAGGTGATGAGGGGTCGTCACATAATTAATTAGGGTTTCCACTTTCCAACTTAGTGGTTGGAGAAGGGAGATCACCGGAGATGGAGATGAAGAAGAGGGTCGGATGACTTAGATAACAACTAGCTAATCTTAGACGCTCTGTATTTTATTGGTTTTTCTATCTGGACTGCCTTGCAAAGAAGAGTGAAAGAGGTTTTATTATGATTTGTTCGATTTTTAATTTGGGGTGTATGAAATTTGAGGATTTGAGTGTGTTTGGTAAATCCCCCGAAAGATTTTTGAGAATCTTAAGGGGGCAGGTCGGACTTGAATGGGGGGATTGGCTAGAAAAGCTGCTTTTATAGAAAACATGTTTTTAGGAATTTTTGGCAACCAAACAAACTAAGAAACTAGAATCCCTGGTCCCCGTAGAATCCTACCTTTGAAATCCTCGATCCAAATAGACCATAAGATATTCAGAATTATATTAGTTGGATTATCTCCCCCAAAGTGTACGAAACAAGAAATGATAATGAGTCTTGTGGAATCAGAAAAAAGGGTTTCATCTTCAAACAAGACTCCATAGATTGGATCTCTATAGAGTATTTTTTTTTTTCTTTTAGTGGGGTTTGCACCCCTGCTACTCTTTTGGGAGAGTAGGTTGCTAGCATTTCTCTAAATTAAAACAAGCAGGAACCAGTTCCATTAGTTCGTGGTGACGAAAAATTGAGAGAATTTGACTTAGGTAAATGTGGTCCTTAATAATAATATTGAATATAAAAAAGGGATGAAGAGCTTACAGGGCCTTCAACGACTTCAATGTACCCAAGGCAGTAGGTATTGGTCCTTTGAGATAGTTACTAGAAAGGTCCCTGTGATTCACCCCATAAAATAATAACCAAAGTAAGTTAATAATAACTAATTGATCAAATAATACATAAAATTTAGATAATAGACCTAACAAGTCGTACCAAAACTCCTCAATATTATATTTGTAGAGAATAGTCTCACATGGGATATTAGACCCATGCAAACTCAATATATAAAAATCTTGGGTCACTCCACTTATAGTCAATTGGTTTTGAGTTGGATGCCCACAAACTTAATATAGTATCAGAGCGTAGATGCACACGTGATAGGCCTAACGGCCACACGTGCTCAAAATAATGCCACACATGAGGGGGCGTGTTGAGAATAGCCCCACATGGGATATGAGAGCCATGCAAACCTAATATATAAAGATCTTGGGCCACTCCATTCATAATCAATTGGTTTGAGTTGGATGCCCACAAATAGGGTTGCACACGGTTCGGTTTGGTTGGACTTTTTGTTAAACCCATAGCCAAACCATTAATTAATTTAGGAGGACTAAAACCATACCAAACTATGATATTTTTTTTTTAGAACCAAAACCACACAATCTGTTTTTTGAATTTTTTGAGTTTTGGGTTTTTTTCAAATTTTAGATTTTTTTAAGGGTTTTCAGTTTTTTTAATGGACAAATCATTCAAAACTAAAAGTTAACTAGATTAAAAAAAATTAACATATGACATTTTTCAATTGATCATTTAAACTTAAATTAAAACATGACATAATTAGAGCACTTGCATTATAAAAAATTGAAGTTCGTTCAAACTTAAAAAAATGAAAAACTGATAATAACTAAATATTTATTTAAATTTAAAACATGAAAAAAAAATGTCCAAGTGTTCAACCATCTTAAGTAATTATTAATTCTCTCTTTTTTTTTGTAAATTATTAAATTTAATATGAAAAGATCCTCCTTACCAAAAATTATATCAATCAAAAATAATTATAAGGTAATTTATAGGCCATCCATTTTAATTATTACTTTTAAATTAAATTTTGATAGGTTAAAAATTTTAGTACGATATGATTAGGAAAGAAGTCATAAATTATTTTAAGGAGAAAACCACAAAGCACAACAAATTTCTTTAGTGTGCCTAAAAGCTTGTGGGGTACGTGTTAAAAAATGAGTTGGTCAAATTCTAATTTTACAAAAAATAAGGCACAATATACTAAAATCTTAATAATTGGTGGGGCACTCAATTTCGTCATAGGCATTAGATGTTAGAGTTTAAATTTTTTTGATGGGGCACACTCCCCAACAACGTGCAAGATAGCTCGTCCCCGAATATGATTTATTTTATTTTTTTATGAAGATACATGGTGAAGTCTGTGAAGAGTTCATCTTCATATCTTAGATATCTCTATATGGATCACAACATATTTTCCATAGCAACATAGTGGTAATTTTAATCATGGTATGTCCACAATTAAATTTTTCATAATAAAAATAATAAATATATTATAAATAAATTAATAAATATGTTTAAATTTGAGAATACACATGTATTGCCTCATATTGGATACAAATTGATATGGATACGTTGACTTATGAAATTATGATTATATTAAGAGCCGGACTCATTAATTTATATTTTCATAAGTTAGCATGCATATTTATACATAATAATGCATGTGTATACTATATAGAGTTTTTTTTTGTTTTTTTAGTTTGGTCTTTCGATTCGGTGTTTTTGGTACGATTTCAGTTTTTTGGGTTTTTTGAAAACATGAAATCAAAACCAAATTATAAATATCAGTTTTTGCGGTTTTTTAGTTTTTCGGGTTTTGGGATTTTTGGTCTTACAGTTTGTCGGTATTTTTTTCGGTTCGGACCGGATTTAAAACCGCACGATGTGCAGCCCTACCTACAAACTTAATAATATTATAATAAAAAATATTTTATTTTTATAAAGTACTATTACTAATAATTTACTATATATGACAATTATTAAATTTTATTTTTTATTTTTTTTTGTTCGCTATAATATTTTCTTTTCTGGAACCTAAATTCAAAATATTTTCCTTGTAAGTTGTTGTTTTCCTTCTCTAGTGCCAAAATGTAGGTTCTTTTTTCTTATATACAGGGGATTTTGCACCATGTCTAGCTTTTTACACCACATTTTTTTCAAAAAAGTGGGATCCAAAAGAAAATGATCCAAGTACCTGATTTAAGGTGACGATGTTCTACTCACTGAGTAGTTCATCATATTCGAAAATGTAATCAACCTATTTTAGAAACTTTAAATCATCCCTTAAAAGTAGGCAAATTTTACGCATCATTTTTTTTACTGCCGATTTCTAATGAACTTTTGATGGGACTAGAAGTTCAATAAGGAGTTGATTTGCGGATATGACTATCTACATATTGAGGAAAACATTCTCAATAGACATTAGCCTTCAAATCAACTTATTTATGTTGTTCGAACTTTGTTTTTTTAGCTCGGCAAAAATAGATTCATTGATAGCTAAAAGGCCTCAGAAGTGGATATAAGGCAAGGAAGCGGAAGCAAAAAAAAAAAACAAGGTAAAAGAGAGAGACAAATGCATCACTGATCACCCAAGAATCCTACATGCATATTTCCCTGTCGTAATATTTTTGTTTTCTTCTATAGTTTTTGTGAGAGTTTTTGGCAAAATTTGTGAAACAGGAGCTTTTGGTTTCACTATTGGTTTCGAAAGAAATATGCTGAAACCCCTCCAAATGAAGTTGCTCACCCCCGCGAGTCGAACAGTTTGAGGCAGTGGACGTGTTTTAGGCGGTGTTTGAGTCCTTTTAGATTTGAAAACTTCTATTTATTCGTTAGATTGAAATCTATAAATTGGGAGGTCCTGGATCGTCACAAAGGGTGTGTGATTGAGGAGGAAAAAATCTAAATCAAGTAGGGAGTTCCTAAAGGTCAAGAAGAGGTAAACTAGGGTTTTGGTCTTCTTGTGTATTTTTGTGTGGAATAAGGGTGACGTTTTGAGGTAAGAAATCTCTGTAATTATCCTTATTGATTATTAATTGAATTGATCGTGCTTTAGTCCGAAGTTTTTACCTGAGTTTGGGATTTTTCTCGTAAATCTTGTGCCTTATGTGTTTGGTTCTGATTTTATTATATTTCTCGTTCTTGTTTCACAGTTCTACATAATTGATCACTGGGCTAGGACCTAAAATCCTAACAGCTTTTCTGTTCAAGCCATATATAGTTTCTCATTTTTAATAAAACCTTACCCTTTCCTGAAAATAAAATGAAATAAAATGCAATATGACACTTTGCTGAACATTAATAAGTTGCCCAATGTGCGCTAGCAATGTTGTGGGGCAAAACTAGATGATCTGAGGGTGTGAAGATGGTCCCTTCACTAGTTATATAAATCATCAAAATTAACTTTAAAAATGGACCAATAAAAAATAACTCAACTTTTGATGGTATTAAAAGTTTTAGAATGATGTGATTTTCGGTGAAGGTAGACGTTCTTTACTAAAACTCAACTGGTGGATCATTAACATGCATGTTGCCCCTACATCATATGTTGGGCACGATTTGGGCTTTTTATTGTTGGGCATAGTGTCTGTCTGTATGTCCACTTTAAATAATAATATATAAAGTAGCCAGCTAGCAAAAAATGAGAAAAAAATAATTTTCTTGGATACGGAAGTAAAAAGAGAAATTTGTTCTTACAGATCTTCTAGGTAAGTAAGATTTGCTAGTGATGGAGGGACCACTCCAGTTAGTTTTTGGTTACTAAAGTCGCTGCAACACAAATGGAGGACAAACAAATAAAGAGTATGTTAATTGTAAAATCCAAAGCACACATCCATTGCTTCTAGATGTATTTCCTGTATGTGGTTTGAACCCGACCCATTTAATTTGATGGACGAACTCGGACTCCAATTTACTACCCGATGCCCGGCCCGACCCATCTCTCTAATTCTCTGTCTGTCACTGACTATGAATGATTATAACTTGTAAGTCCCAACTACTATTTAATAAAGAAAAAAGTCTACTACTTATATAAAGAAAAAGCTGTTTTTCATTTTTTTTTTTTTTTAAATCAGGGATTTCCCATCTCTTTAACAAAACCTAGGGTTTCTCTGTAAAACTAAAACCTAAGGTTTTACCCCAATCAACAACTGATCTTCTACTCTCTCTTTCTCTCAAAGATCTCTTATCTCTCTAAGTTCTCTCTCTAAGATTTTTCTTTCAACGATTCAACCAACTCTCACTCTCTCTTGTTCATTGATCTGTGAGAGATTTTCCGTTCAATCTCAGATCTGAGAAAGAAATGAAACCAGTAAAGATGCGGTACTATTGTTTGCACTTTTGCTTCTTATCTCTTGTTTTTTGAACTCCTGATGAACTTTGAATCTAAATTGAGTTTTTTACTCTTTTAATCTTAAGTCTAAGACTTTAAATGTTGAGTTGCAGATCGATCATAACATTTTTTTTGTTTCCTTTCTTAATGGTAGAGGCACTTCATTTCTTCTTTGTATTATTTTTCATTTGAGATATCTGTTGAACAGTTGAATCATCACAAGGAAGAACAGTATCAAGCAATATTAGCAGGTCGTGTTTGTTCAGCAAAGATTTTTTGAGATTTGAGAATTAACACAATTGATTCTAGCCCGCAGCCCGACAGTCCGAGCCCGGCCCGGACCGAAACAATATCGGGCTTGGGCGGGCTATGGTCCTTACATTGTTACAAATGCCCAGCCCGGCCCGATGGACTATGTCCAACATGACGATTATCATGCTGCCCGGCCCAGACCGACCCTAGATAGGCCCGTGGGCGCCCGGCCTTCCCGACTTACACCCCTAGTTTGAATCCACACCCACCCAAAAGGAAACCATATCTCCAAGCACTGAATCATTTTCTTGGATAAGTGATTTCTTAATTACCATGATCTAATGGTCTATTAGTAATTTCTAGTTATTGGATTTAAACACGTTTTATACTCAAATCCAAAGACTAAAAATCATCTTCTGAGCCAAACATCAAACACGATGAACTGGGCTAGCTTGCTATTAGGAGTGTCAATTGGTACCTAAAAACTCGGAACCGAACTGGTACCGGAACCGTTTTTTGCGGTTCTGGGACCTCACTTTGTGGATCCATTTCGGTCCACCCAACGGGTACTCGCGGGTACCCGGTTCCATATAAATTCTATAATTTTATAGTTTAATTTCCTATCATATAACAATTTTTTAATTAAAAAAAAGACACCAATGATTATTATTTAACAAATTTTATAATAAAATAAATTTTATAATTGAATAGAATACAAAAATACAAAATACAAATAGGTGTGAAAAAAATAAAAAAATAATAACTTAAAACGAGTATCGGGTACCCGTGGGTACCCGCGGATCCTAGCGGTACCGAATCCGAAACCACCAATTGAGGTTCCGGAACTGGAACCGAAAGGATCCGGAACCACTTTATATTAACGGGACCGGATCTGGAACCAACCCGTTCACATCCCTACTTGCTATATGCAGTTTTCCGTAGAAGGACAAAAAACAGAAATTAATTAAGAGAGCTTACATAGTTTTCACGTGACAGAATGCTGGGTCGATGTCACAACGGCAGGTAATCTGGTTCTCGATTGATTGATCCCCACAAGAGCTGTTTGAAAATGACCATAATGTATTCTGTCCCAAGGTCCTTGCAATGTCTCTGAGAGCGGTTACTGCCAAGCATTTTTAAAATTTAAATAGATCAATAAACTCAAAAAGAGTGCAATTATTGTTAGCATGTTGCCATGCACACCCATATAGAACTTAAAAACATTCAAAACACATGAAATTGACGTACATGATGACAAAGACACTTTTTGTTTTAATATAATACTAAATTTACAACAAGATCTTACACCAAAACCTACAGCAAATGAATTTGACGGTCGATGTGTAATTCACACACACTCTTGTGATTTTTTATTTTAAAATGATAAATAGCCAGTATGAAAACTCCTTGTTGTAGGTTTTGTGATAGAACTTGTTATAGGTGTAGCGCTACCCTTTTGTTATGTTAAGTCCACCCCCTTTTTGTTTTTTTTTGTGAGCACGGTAATGTATACATTAACCTACCACATATATATTTTAATTATTTTATTTCCTTCATTCCAAATTTTATTTGGGGAAAAGTACATTAAAAATATATTAGTTTGAAGAAATTGCACCTAAGTCACTATTTTCGAACTAAATACAAAAACAACACCCACCTCTTATTTTACTCTAAAATACTCTAACTTTTTGGATGAAATGATCCCACATATATGTCTAGAATTTGATCTAGATTAAAAAATAAAAAGTCTAAATTGAAGAATAGAGGGTTTGGACAGTAAAAAGCTAAGATGGTATTTTTGGGAGATTTTGAGCAAAAGTTGGGGGAGAGTGTTGTTTTTATATTTAGTTTAAAATTGGAGGAGGATGCAATTTCTGCAAACTACAGTATTTTTAATGTACTTTTTCCTCTATTTGGTTGAAACCACTATAAAATTTCTTTAAAAAAAGTCTTTTGTTCTTAGGTTCGGTTTGCTTAGCGGACAAAACTTTTATAAATTTAATTTCTCTATGAAAATTGGCACACTAGTACTGCAGATTAATGTTTAATATGTAGCCACGACGACTAAATTTATAAAATTTAAAAAACTAAACCCTTATTGTCTTACTGGAAAAAACAAATACTGTCTTCGGCCTAATTATTTGGTGTTATTATATTAGCTAGAAACATATTCTACAAAACAAACTAAAACTTAAAAAATTTTAAGCTATCTGCAGCTGAGAAAAATTGACATATAATTTTATTAATTATTAGCAGCTAGCATCTTCTACCTTCTGTTTCCGGTAACAACTTCGGCCGCGACGGCGACTCCTGAGCAGCAGCGTCGCAGTACAGTGATTGGAGAAGCAATACTGATATGACCAGTAAATAAACCATAAGAGATGACAAATGTTTTTTCATTTTTACGTTTTTTTTTCTTTTTTTTTTTTGTCTCCAACAAATATTTGGAACTCATCTAACCCTTATACCATATACTCAGTTATATAGCCGTGGGAAAATGCCAACTTCCCAAAATCCAAAGTCCTATACTTTATTATAAACAGTGCTATTGGGACAATTCTAAATCGGTGTCGCTCTTTGACACCTCTCCTTTGGGTTTTATGGGATTCACTTGGATAAAGGGCTAATTTTTTTATGGGGATGTTTTCTTTACTATGTAGACCATCTTAAAAAAAAAAACAGCTATTCTAAAACTCCTAACCCTATCAAAAATTCACTGAAAGTTCTTACCATTGATTACTCCCTGTTGTTTTTTTAATTATCTTCCTATCAATCTTTGAATGGGTTAGAAGTTTTACAATAAGGTGATATTTTGTACGGATGATCTACATGATGAGGATAACATCCTCACCCAAAATCAACTCCGTATCATATCGAATTAAACCCCACAAAAGAGGAGGTGTATATGAGCAACACCTCTTAAGGGGTGTCCCAAAAGCACGGTTCATAGTTATAATCTAATGCACAAGATATTACCCTATTGTGTGTGGATAGGGAGGCTTGCTCATATTATAAAAGACTAGTTAGGTGTTCTACGAGGTCGGGATACCCTAGATCTCAAAAGATAATAAAAAATAAAATAAAAATGCATGCACTGTAGCGCGATTTGTTTTTTGTCTTTTGAGTCGTGTCACTCTCACACAATAGTGTTAGGGTTGAAAAATTTGTGCAGGAATTGTAGACGACCTTGCCATCAGGAAAGTTAATCGAAGGAACATCAGATTTGCTAGCCCTAATGCATGTACGACGCTAGAATTGAAGCACAAAGGTGACCGCATTAGTGCCATGTTTGGATCGCGGGAATAGAATCACATTCCTGGGAATCAGATTCCTAGAATGCTATTCCTGGGAATGACATTCCCTTATTTTATGTTTGGTTCAACAAGGAATATGAATATGATTCTTGCCACATTCCTATTCTAGTGTTTGGTTCATGCAGGAATAGGAATCCGAAAAGAGGCTAATTTTTCCTTTATACCCCGTCCAAATATATATTATTAAAAACAAGCATGGAAACAAAAAATTAATTCATATTTTTCATACAAGCATTGAAACAAAAAATTAATTCTTTATCAAAAAATAAAAATCAATTCATTTTTTTCATAACTCATATATATTGGTTTATTTACCTTTTTAATCATGGAGTTAGATTGAAACTTATACTCGTTGAATGTCTCAAATGGAAATCTATCGATCTTATTCTCTTCTTCTTCTCTTCTTTTATTTATTTTTCTCTCATCTAGAAAGAAGTCACGATTAGGAAAAAGAAAAAAAAAGAGGTTGAAGTGTCTAAACATGGTTTGGGATTGTATTTGTAAATAGTGAAAATATGTAAGGGTAAGATTGTCTTCAAAAAATATCATAATTGATTCCGGGGGAATGGGAATGGCAATCCCACCTCCCCCCACGGGATTGCTATTCCCCCTAAATGGGGGAATCTCACATTCCCGGGAATGTGATTCCAGCCTGATTCCGCGAACCAAACACAAGCTTGGAATCACATTCCCAGGAATGTGATTCCATTCCTGCAATCCAAACATGCTATAGAAGTAATCCCAGAATTAAACACAAGGCTAGCTTTGGGCCAAGGCAACCAAGGCAGCCGCTTTGGGCCCCACATTTGAAGGTCCCCCAAAATTAAGTCCTATTAACGTATGCCTTCCGCCACACAAGAAAGTTAAATTTGTACGAGTTTTTGGCATGTTAATGGTTTCAAAATCATGTAATTTTTTTGTGAAAAATATTAGCTCAATTATAGATCCCTAACTCTCTAAGAAAATAACTTTAAATGTGAGCCGTTCATTCACACTATTAACTACTAGATTAAGACTTTGTGGTGTTAGAAGTCTTCAATTAAACTGATTTTTTGTAGATATGATCTAGAAAATAACATATTTAAAAACCTTCAACTTTAACAAATTCCATCTTATGTTCTACAAAAAAAAAAATCTATCTTATGTATGTATTATTTTTCAATAGATTAATTGCTAACTCCTAAAATTGCCCCTTAAATGCAAACATCTTTACACATTCAATATAAATACCTTTCTTCCCCTTTAGTGTAATCTTCGTCACTTCTCTCTGAACTATTGGGACACCTTTAAAGAGCCACACCTTACTTATGGCGTCTACCTGGATACGATCTAAAGGTTGATTTTTGGTGGATAATGTTTTCACCATGTAGATTATCCTTAAAAAAATTAATCCATTCTAAAGCTTCTAACCCCACTAAAAATTGATGGGAAGTCAATCAAAAATCAATTCTATTTATTGTTGATAATCAAATAACTTTAAAACAATTTTTAATAGGATTAGAAGTTTTAGAATATGTTAACTTTATTCGAGGATGATTTTCATGATGAGGATGACATGATCACAAGAAATCAGCCTTTGCATCATATCTGTATAGATGTTAGTGGTTTCTCTTCATTTGTACGTGATGATGACTTTCGTATGCTCGAAGTGATTTTTAAAAATATTTTATTATTAATTTATAGGGGGTCCGTCTCTATGCGTTCGCCTCGGGCCCCCAAATCTGAGAGACGGGCCCTGCTTAAACACCATGTTTACATTGGTCTATGTGACCCATATAGAAATGCATGATCAAGGCTTGATTGATTTGCATGATGAGAAAAAAATCATTAGCATAATTTATCAGGAAAACATACTAAATTTTGGACATTACTACAGGGACACTAGATTTTGACATCTAAGATTACATCTGCTTATTTTATTGATTGGAAACCAATCATAACACTTGTTGAAAAAATATTATTTCATCTCAGCCCTTCATATCACTTTTAAAAAGCAGATGTAATCTTTTGGTGTCAAATTCTGGTATTATTCTAGCAAAACTCCTGAATTTTTAGTGGACATCTCCCTCACATGCGTGCGTGTGTGAAAAGCGTGTGCGTAGTACGTGTAAAGGGTAAACGGAAAACGCGTTTAACATTCCGTAGCGTGTGTTTTAGATGGAAAACAACCACCGCAGCGTAGCCGGTGGTGGGGCTAGTAATGTTTAAAGTCTTACCGAAGATGTGGGTCCAGACTCCCACTAACCAATTAACCAACTTTAATTTGTGCTAGCTTTTTATTAATAATTCAAACTGCTTTAGCCCTTTCTAAAAAAAAGAATAATTCGAACTGCTTTTTAGAAGAAATAGTAGATCCCCAATGAGGAGAATATGATTTCAATTGTTAATATACTTTTTCTTTTGAAAATTTACCTTTTCAAATTATCATGCAGCAAACAAATGCTATTTTCTATGCTCCTAAAATCTTTTACCATTATTTATGTGCTTCTTTTAATGGTTTTCATTCGATCTATGCAAAACATACGCTTTGATTTCTCTTCTTCCTTGGCTTTAATCTGCTCGTCTTCTTTTCCTCCATACAGTGCAAAAGAGAAGCTTCAATGAAGTGCACCCTTTAGAAGAGGATATATATGTAAGACCTTTTACACATCCAAATTGGGATGCTTATCCTCCAAAAACAGATCTTTATCTAGGATGCTGTCCATGCCAAAGGCAGCCATTGGCAATTATATCCACAACTTTATTTGATTGATATTCGATTAGAATTTTACCAAAAAGAGAGAAAAGATATTCGATTAGTAAAAGACCACGCAATACACGGTGATTGATTATTCTGATTGAACCCCAATAATGATGGTCTAATGATGTAACACTCACATCATAACTGCGAGGTTTGAGAGTTCGAATCCTTTTTGTGACTAGCTCCATAGGCAGTGGCGGATCTAAGAATTTTTTTCAGAATAGGCAAAAGTGGTAAATCAAAAAAATCAAAAAGAGATACAAAGACGTGAGGAAGATCATCCTTATGTAAAATAACTTTGTTTTAACACTTTTAACCATATCAAAAATTAGTTTAAAATTGTCAACAAAAATAGATAACCCAAAAATCATTAGAAAGTGAAGTCTTATAATGATGTGAGTTTTGGTAAGGATGACCTACCCATAAATCAATCAACGTTTGATAGGGTTAGAAGTTATATAATGATTTGATTTTCGGTGAGGATGATCTACTTGGTGAGTAGGTCATCATCACCAAAACTCAGCCATTGGATCATTAATTATGATATATGAGATAAGATTCGCAAATACTCTTATTCATCCCATGAGTTTACAATAGCCTATGCGGTCTATATGGAGATGATCTAAGGGCTGATTTTGGTATCCTTACCTTGTAGATTATTGTAGGATCTGATCCAAAGAAAAAAAATTTTGTCCTTCCATCCATGATCGCGAACGATCAAAGAGAGAAAGAATAGAGTTTTTTCTCGAGATTCCCAACTGTGGGAGAAATTGTTTATGATGTGTAAAGGAGAATCAGGACCCGATTTTGGAAAATCGTTTTGTTTCAGAAAACATGGCAATCTTCCTGACTAGTCTGGTCTGCAAAAAGAGATTCCAAGTAAGGGAATCCTGGTACTAGTCGGGAAGGTGTTAGGCACCCGACAACCGCCCGATCGTGAGATCAGCCTCTACTTCATAACTAAGGGGTATTTTAGAATTCTTTGATCAAACTATGATTATTATAAGAAAGAGTATGTACAAAGAAAAGTAAGTTTGTAGCCCCCCCGATCTATATTTCATGCTTATAAAGTTCTGGGGCAAAAAAATAAAAAGATGGTACACATGCCCTGTCTAAGAACATGTATCGAAATAAAGTGACATGTGTATCTCAGTACACGTACACAGAAAGCACATTATACGTGGGCGCGATTCCACGTGTAAACAAAAGAACCTATGGATTCTATTCCATATAAGGCAGACATATTTGTTCACGGGCTCTATCCCATAAACAAATAAGAACAAACAAGTGAGTTCTATACCACGAAACAAGCAATGGTTATATGTGGATTCGATTCCACGAACAACCGGTTCATAAACGGATGCTATTCCATATACAAACAAATGGGCATGAATGGGTTATGTCCCATGTGTGGCCCAAGAATTACGAGTGGATGCAATTCCCAAAGTAACGAGAATGTACGTGGGCTTGATCCCGTGTACAAGCAGTCATAGTGTACGTGGATGCTATTCCATGAGCGTGTCGTGGAAGACACTTAGGCACGATCCTAAGTGTTGGCAACCATGATGTCCTAGTATGCGATCACTTAGACTCCGCGACATGACACATGTATACTATTGTACATGTGGCACGAGAGAAAGTTTGTTGATTTTGAAAATGATTTGACATGTGTATTGGTACACATGGCCCAATGGGTCTTAATGATGACACGTGTTTGCTATTGCATACGTGGCATGATGATTTTGAAAACAATGGATAAGCTATGCCTAGAGATTCGGGTACGAATAATCTAGATATCCTAGATCTTGAAGAATTTCTAACTCTAGGATGAATATGATCCAAAGCTAATGCAAATGATTTGAATATTAGATAGAAAATTTGTGTTTCTTTTCTTATTCTTGAAAATCTTTGATTATTACAAAGGTGGGGTTAGTATAAGAATTAACCCAATTAATCGAGTGTGCAAGACCATCGACATGGCGTAGGCACGCATGCTACACTTAGGAGTGCCAGTCCATGGTGGCCACATTTCGACGAGTTTAGATCAATTCCTAGCCTAACCCCAAAATTAACACACAACTCTAATTTTTAATGCATTTCTTAAACTAAGGAGCCTAACTTAGATTAACTAATCTAAGAGAGAGAAACCTAGTTCAATTTTATTTGATGGGTTATGGTTTTGAATTAGGGTTTAGGCATTTTCAAGGCCAAAAAAGAAAGGTGGGCCTAAGTCAAGATGTATTCTTGCTAGGCCAACACAAGAAAATGGGTTTATGAAACCCAATTTCAAGAAATGAGTTTAAAACTCATGAAGCAAGCCCAACGCTCTAACAAAATGTAGAGTGGGTTTGCTTGAGAATGGGCTTGCCAAGCCCATAAAGCTTATTTGAAGTTTTATTTTAATTATTGGTTGATTTCTAAGACACATCATCAAGAGTGACAAGTTTCTAATGTAAACCCTAGGGTTTCATGTAAAACTAAGACGAAAATACTTGAATCTAAACATGCAAAATAATGTATTAAGGTAAAATTAGAAAAATAAACATTTCTACACATTAAACATTCTCTTAGGTATTTTGTCGAACACATTAAATATGTACACTCAAACTACCATAACTTCTTCGTTTCACAACCTTTTTGACTCATTCTTGAGCCCATTTTGTGTATTTTTTCATGCTTTACAAGACTACAATATCAGATTTTTTATTTGAAGCTTGTATTAAAAGATTCCAGTAGGTTTTTGCTCACTTTTTATGTTGTAGAGATGTGAAAATCAACCTTTACACACCCACATGTTTGTAAGCATGATCAAATGATTAATTCTCATATTAAATATGACATCTTTACCATTAAATATGCATTTTATATAAATTAGGACATCATCACATGATTGAACAACATTTAAAATAGGCTGATCTTGCTAGCTCATCTAATCACTCATTATTTCATGTTACATGAATGCTAAATATGTTTAAATTATTATTTATTTTAAGTGGTATTTAGAGATTTCTACAATAATAAAGATTAATAGCATTACATTGCAACAAAATGACTAACAAGTTATTTATGCATATAAAAATGATATCATGAAGAAAGATTCATAAAATGACACATTTATTTATTTCTTCAACTACATCATACAAAATTTAGGATGTAATTTCTACTACAAATGAAAAGGGGTGATGATCACTTACCTATTTTGCTTAAGATCCACAATGAAGAGAGTGAAGAAAACCCATTGATCAACCCTCCATTAAGACATGACGATTTATTTTGTTGATGATAAATGAAGAAAATAAAGTTTTCTTTTGAAAAGTGATGTGATCTACCACTAGCTCTCTAACCAACCTCAAAATGGAAAGAAAAACTCAATTAGTTTGAGCTCTTTCCCATGATGAATGAGGTTTGAATGTGCAAGGTCTAGGCTAAGATGGGTGGTGTAGATGATGATTGATGAAAAGTGAAGGCTAAAATCTCATGAAAATGGATTTACTCTCACCTAATTCTATTTCTCTCCTTCTCAAGCTCTTGAATGCTCTCAAGCTATTCAATGTTACTCATGAGATTTATTGAATGCATATCCTAAAGATTTATTGAATGCCTCCCCTCAAAATGTTAGAAATATCTATTTATAGAAAAAATAGGGTTAGTGGGGTGTAAACAAGATTAAGATTAATGGATAAGAGTAGATGAGAGAGATCTAAAAAAATTGCGTGGAAAAAGGAGAAAAACTTGCTTTTTAGGGCGTTTTTAACAGCAGCCGTTAGATCGATCAGATCTAACGGCCAGCAGAAAACGACCATCCGTGAGCCATTTTCTACCAGCCGTTAGGTCTGATCAGATCTAATGGCTAGCTTAAAACGGCTGATGGTGAGCCATTGGAATATTCTAGAGAATATTCCAACAGTTCCAACCCCTTAAAAGTTGGTTCCGGGTTCGTTCCAACCCCAATTCTTGTTCCGATTTTGATTTTAAAGCCAAATTAAGTCCAATTTCACTCTAATTTTTGAAATTACTTGCTTTTAAACATCAATTAGGGATCAATTAAGTTTTAATGAAGTCTGGAGAACCCTAATGTGGTCCAATTTGAATCTAATTTTGAGATTTTCACCCAATTTCTTCAATTAGGCTCAAATTTAAGCCAAATAAAGTCTAATTAAGTTGAGGTATGGTCAAATTGAGTTGAATTAGTGGTTGATTGAGTTGAATTAAGGATATCTTATGCCTTGATCTCGCAGCGTACTCCAGTTTTGGGTGTTTAGCATCCGAGGGTAAAAATTGGTGTCTATAGTTATTCTCACAGAAAATTGTCCCATACTAAAACTTGTGACCCTATCATCCCTTCATTCCAATTAAGGGTAAAATGATGGTTTAAATCAGCGACAGATGAACTTGGGGAAAATGAGGGGACCAAATACCTTTGGCTCTCGAAAGCATGATCATTTCTCGAATAATAAAGTGAGCAAAATCAAATTTGGAGAACTTGATCATATAATACAGGAACTCGCCCATGATTTGAGTGATACGACTCTTGTTTCCGCCTGTGGGGATACAAATTGTAGGCATAAACAATAGCAAGAAGACGCCAGGAGAAACTGACATGATTCAGAAGAAATCTCTTAGTGGGGGTCCAATGATGAACAGCACCCGAGAGAGCAAAAGAGATATCATCAAGTGAAGGAACAATTGGTTCTTCACGATTGCTCGGAGGGGGAACAAAACAGGATTATCTATCAGACGCATTGAGCAAATCTCATAAATCACATCAGGAGTAATAGTGATCACTTTACCTAACACATAGGTTTTAAATGAAAGATCGACGATATTGGCATCATGCATATTGGCATAGAACAAGTGTAAGCCTAGGATAGGCAGTGCCCACGCCATCTAAAAGATTGAGACTAAAGCATTACTTGTCTTCTTACAGCACAAATACTCAAAAGTGATGTACCATTCAAATAAATTAGGACCCAATTAGTTAATGAATAAAATTCAAACTACTAGATATGCATCATATAAATAGTGAAAGAAAATAAATTCATCAACTAGTTTAAATGAAAAATAAAATTAATGCATTAGAGATCATCAAGGAGTAATACAGTACTACTCAAGTTTGGGGTTTCATCATAGTCTAAGCTAAGATTTAGAACCTTATAACAAAGATCATGGTTCTAATACAACTAACAAAAGAAATAAATATAAGATATAAAGAAATAAGTGAGATGCAGCCTGATGAACTGATCTCCTCTCTCTCCCAGGTTCTCTATGTTATTTCAGCATTGAAACTCCCGTTGATCTCAGGCCAAAGGCCCTGGTCACCATTGTCGAGCTCTTTGCTTACAGCCCAAAGGCCTCTACGCAGCTCCCTCCTTGTCGCCAAAAGACCAGCTCCCTTTTAAAACACCCCTGCTAGACAGCAAAACACGCATGCTAAAACTTCCCTCGAGCCCATCAACACGCATGCTAAAACTTCCCTCGAGCCCATCAAACCCTGCATGCTAGACACTTATGGAAGATCAGATGTTGCCCTGCACGTTACCATCTATCCTCTTCAAACACTTTTTATTTTCTTCACTTAAATAATACAACACTAACATATAAAATGGTAAAAGAATGAGTGGATCGATGGAAAGAAAAGAACCTAGGTAGGAAGATGGGAATGTAGGTGAGAAATGATTTATTTATTTTAAATTCTTATTTCTTTTTATTATAAAAAGAGAAAAGAAACATTAAAATAAGAAAATCTAGAAGAGGGAAACGTGGATGGAATGAGGGTGAATTAAGAATTAAAAACGATTTTCATATTATATTGGCAACATCATCATGATGTTTCTAAAATAATGCTTAGTTAAATAAAAACTATTATTTATTTTGATATCCTATGGTATATCATGTATATCATATAGTAAAGCTACACCCTTTTTAATACACCATTGGATTTAGGTCATATTCAACAAAAACATACAAAATTAATAAAAGCTTAATTATTTTTGCAACAGTACCCTAATTGTGATAGAATACACCTATGCAATAAAAAGAAGAAAAATGCATAATTTGTTATAAATGCACACAATTAAGCATAATAGAGACTAAATAATGCTAAGAAAAAGTGTTAAGATATGCAATTTTAGGCACTTATCATCAGGAAAACCTAGAGAAACAAAACCTGAGCTAAGGAAAAGAGTACAGTAGACTTACAATAGTACTGGACTCGAATAAGCTGCCTCATTAAAAACTTTGGCATGGAAACCTAGAGGGACAAAACCTTGACAAAGGAAAAAGAGTACAGTGCGATAAAGTCCAGTCAGACAAAAGTAGGCATGGGTAAACTCCCCGTGATTGAGTAGTCCGTCACACCAGTCTGCTTGATGATACATGCGCCTCATACTAATTCCTTAGATAAGCTTTCTGAATATCATCGTTGGCAGTGACTTGGTGAATAGATCAACATAATTCTCACAAGATTGTATCTACTGGATATCAATCTCAAGGTTCTTCTAAAGATAGTGAGAATAAAACAGCTTCGGCAAATATATGCTTAGTTCCATGACCTTTGATGTAGCCTTCTCTAACTTGTGATATGCAAGCGGTATTATCCTAAAAAATGACTGTTGGAACATCAGTGATAGAAGGGAGAGCTCAAGAGCTTCTGATGTGTCCGATCAGTGATCGTAGCCACACACATTCTCTGCTAGATTCATGCATTGCAATAATCTCCAAATGATTCAAAAAAAATGGCTGTGAGACTTTGCTTGTTAAATCGCCAAGAAAATGCAGTACTTCCACTTGTAAAAACATAACCAGATTGGGAGATAGCTTTGTGAGAATCAGATAGAAATCCACCATCAGTGTATCCCATTATCTAAAATCCATTGAATGGGTTTCTTAGATAGAATAATTCCATGTCTGTAGTTCCGCGGAGATAATAGAAAATCTGTTTAACACCTGTCCAATGTCTCCTTGTAGGGGCAGAACTAAACCTGACTGACAGATTTACAGCAAATGCGATGTTTAGTCTGGTACATTGTGCCAAGTACATAAATGCTCCGATTGCACTCAAATATGGTACCTCAGGACCAAATAGTGCTTCATTTTCTTTCTTTGATCGAAAAGGGTCTTTCTCAATATCAATAGATCTCACAACCATAAGAGTACTCAATGGATGTACTTTATCCATATTAAAACGCTTCAAGATCTTCTCAGTATATGATATTTGATGGACCAAAACTCCACTTGAGTTATAATCGATCTGCAAGTGAGACAAAATTTCGTTTTTCGAAATCTTTCATCTCGAATTTTTTCTTCAAATATTCAGCATCATTACAGAGCTCTTTAGGAGTCCCGATTAAATTGATATCATCGACATACACAGCGATGATAGCAAATCTAGGTTCTTTTTTCTTGATAAAAATGCATGGACAAATGGAATCGTTTAAATATTCTTCTTTTATCAAATATTCACTGAGGCGATTGAACCGCATTCGCCTGGATTATTTCAATCTATATAGAGCTCTTTTGAGCTCCAGTGAATACAAATGGCGTAGTTTTCCCTCAGGTAAAAATAACCCTTAAGGGACTCGCATATAAATATTTGTATCTAACTTCCCATACTGATATGCAGTGACCAAGTCCATTAGATGTATGTCGAGCTTTTATGAGACTACTAGACTGATCCGATATCAGAAGGTAATTGCATCTATAACAGGAGAATATGTTTCTTCATAATCAATCACAGGTCTTTATGAAAAACCTTGTGCCACGAGTCACACCTTATAGCGAACGACTTCGTTTTTCTCATTACATTTTCTTGCAAAGGCCCATTTATTTTCCACCAAGTTTACATTCATGGGTGTTGGTACAACCAGTCCAAATACCTCACGCTTTGCAAGGGAAGCCAACTTTGCCTGGATGGCTTCTTTCCATTTTGCCCAATCAATTCTATGTCGATATTCCTCTATAGGGTAAGGCTCAATGTCATCGTTCTCTGTGACGATGTCAGTAGCTACTAAGAAGGAAAAAATATCATCAGCAATTATTTCATTGTGATCCTACATTTGGTGCATGCATAATTTATAGAGATCTCCTAATTTACATGTATTTGTCCCTCTCTTGGGGATTTTACATGTCCCTTTCCTAGGGATTTATCTTCTTCAAGGGGCATTTCTTCAGAAAATGTGGATCGTTCTATGATACTCTCTTTTAGAGTATTAACAACTCATTTGCTGCAATTTATCCTACTGGGATCACACGTCCTCTTGGGACATAAGCTCTTACAACATGTCTCTCCTGCACATCAATTTAACTAGAGCATTTGCAGCAGGTATATGTAACTTGGTTACTCTAGCTGCATCATTGAATGCATCAGGCATTTTATTCACAATTTCCTAGAGATGAATAATCTTCCACACTTCAATGTCACATGCATTGGTGCGTGGATCAAGATGAGACATAGTTGGTGTAATCCAGTACATCTCATGTCGTTCTTCTGACGATGAATCATGTCGTTCTACTAACAATGGATTGTCTTCTCCTAATGATGGGAAGACTGTTTCATCAAAATGACAGTTCGCAAAACGAGCGATAAAAACATCACCTGTCATTGGTTCAAGATAATAAATAATAGAAAGTAAATCAAAGCAACATATATTACTAGCCAACGCTGAACACCAAACTTGGTGTGTCGCGTAGGGGTAATAGGAACTTGCACAGCACAACCAAAAATACGTAAGTGTAAAATATTTAGTTGGTGACCCATAACAAGCTGCATAGGAGAGTATAAATGATATGCAGTCGGACGAATCTGAACTAATGCAGCTGCATGTAAAATAGCATGTCCCAGGCTGTAACTAGTAGCTTAGTTCTTGTCACACCCCGATTTTCGAGACTCAAGACCTGAGTCCAAAAACCAAGGTATGAGAGGGGCGTAAATGCGATTCACTAAGAAGGTTGAAAAGAAATAAACACTTCTTCATACCATGGAGAAATAAATTTGGTCTATGTTTAAAAAAAATAATTAATCCACTTTTAATTCACGAAAAATAGTAGACTATTCCCTTACCAAAAATAGCATGCAATAAATAATTTCCAAAAATTTATTTAATTGATTTATTTCTCATTGAATAAAGATTGCATGCAAAAATGGTAGTACCATCTTGATACAATCGTTGAGAATAAAGGTGGTCCCTACCCAATATTTATTTAAATATTAATAAGGATTAAAAGCAAGGAATTTTAAAAATCATGTTTAGACCCATTTAATTAAATAAATAAAAAAATGCCATTTATGCATAGATTTGAATGTAAATCAAGGACATACAATTTAAGCAACAATAATGATGCAAATTATATTCCTTGGCATAATGATGTGCCACCCACGTTTTGGCTTAATGGGTACCCCGTGGGGTCCACCCAGATGTCCTACCAAAAGTGTCAAACAACTATTGTTATTACTATTTGAAAAAGTTATTATTTCATGAGACCAATAAACATTTTACGTAGTGCCATGCTAATGACCATGTATTCATGCATAATATGTGAGAAATTCTATTTCTCCACCCAATTGGAGCACACTAAAATGGGCACACACATAAGTCTTGGACACCCATTTGACTATCCGGGTCAAGTGTGGGCCCCACACAATAAAAAATGTCTAGGGCGTTACATCACCACCCCCTAAAAAGAATTTCGTCCCGAAATTTAAAACCAAAAAGATGGTGAAACGTACTTGAAAATAACTCAGGGTATTTTGTCTGCATCTCGGACTCAAGCTCTCATGTGGCTTCCTCAGCACCATGGTGTTGCCAAAGAACCTTAACAAGTTGTATCTTCTTTGTGCGAAGTTCACGCTCTTAAATGTCTATAATCCTCATAGGCTTTTCTTCATACGAGATGTCATCCTTCAATTCAACGTTCTTCCATTTGATCACGTGGGAAGGATTAGGGTAGTATTTTCGTAGCATTGAGACATGAAAGATATTATGCATCCCTGCCAGTTGCGGTGGCATCGCCAATCTGTAAGCCACCTCACCAACCCGCTGCAAAATTTCGAAGGGTCCAATGTACCGAGGAGTGAGCTTCCCCTTTTTCCCAAATATTTTGATTCCCGGATGAGGTGAGACTTTTAGAAAAACATGTTCCCCTACTTGGAACTCAAGAGGCCTTCTTCTCATATCGACGTAGCCCTTCTATCGGCTCTACGCTGCACGTAGCCATTCTTTGACTATCTGAATTATTGTTGTGGCTTCCTGAAGTATTTCAGGTCTAACAATGCTCTTTTCACTCACCTCTGCCCAACACAGTAGTGATCTACAAGGTCTCCTATAGAATGCCTCATAAGGTGCCATGCCGATGCTTGACTGAAAACTATTATTGTACGCAAACTCCACATATGGTAGTTGATCGCTCCAACTCCCTTTGAAATCCAACACATAAGCTCGGAGCATATCCTCAAGTGTTTGGATGGTTCGTTCAGATTGCCCGTCAGTCTGTGGATGATAAGTTGTACTCATGTCGAGTTTCGTTCACATGGCACCTTGAAAACTTCTCCAAAATTTGGAAGTGAAGAGAGGATCTCTATCCGAAACGATAAATAATAGTATCCCATGAAATCGAACAATCTCCTTGATGTAGAGTGCACTTAATATTGAAATGGTGTCAGTCTCTTTTGTTGCTAGGAAGTGAGATGATTTGGTCAGTCGATCCATAATCACCTATACAGTGTCCTTACCCTGGCGCGTTTTGGGTAACCCTCTAAAGAAATCCATCGTGATGAAGTCCCATTTCCATTCTGCTATGGTCAAGGGTTTTAATAACCCTGTAGGCTTCTGGTGTTCTGCCTTCACTTGTCTGTAAGTCAGACATCTTGCTACGTGAAGTGCCACATCTCTTTTCATTGCCTTCTACCAATACTGTCGTTTCAGGTCCTAGTACACCTTGGTGCTGCTGGGATGAATGGCCAATTTGGATTCATGAGCCATATTGAGAATCTCTTTTCGAAGTTCCTTATTGTCGGGTACGCAGAGTCGGCCCTTGCAGTGTAGTCCTCCATATAATCTTAGGGTCCAGTTCTCAAGTGCTTCATCCGTCCCGAGTTTCGTTCGGATTCCTTGAATTTCTGAATTCTGTTGCTGAGCTTCCATAACCTTCTTGATGATGGCAGTTACCACGACAACATGCGACAGATACGCATATGTGGTTTCATGTTCAATTCAGAGATCATATTCTTCAAGTGCTCCACACATTTTAAGTGATGCTAACGATCCATGCGCCTTCCAACTAAGTGCATCTGCAACTACATTTGCATTCCCAGGGTGGTAACTCAAGGTGAAGTCATAGTCCTTCAGGAATTCTAACCACCTTCGCTGCCTTAGATTCAACTCCTTCTGCGTAAAGATGTACTTGAGGCTCTTGTGATCTGAAAATACTTCAAACTTCTCCCTATACAGATAGTGCTACCAAAGTTTCAAAGCAAAGACGATAGTTGCAAGTTTTTGATCGTGCGTGGTGTAATTTTTTTAATGATTATTCAATTGTCGAGACGCATAGGCTGCAACCTTTTCTTCTTGCATAAGTACACTCGAAAGTCCATTGTGAGATGCGTCACAATAAATCATATACCCTGTGCCTTGCTCTAGTGTAGTCAAAATTGGTGTCATTGTCAATCTTTTCTTCAATTATTGGAAAAACTTCTCACACTCTTTATTCCATTCGAATCTAACTCCCTTCTTGGTTAGGTGAGTCAGTGGTGCTGCCAATTTGGCAAAGTTCTCTACACATCTTCGGCAGTATCCTGCCAGTCCAAAAAAAACTACGTACTTCAAAGACATTTTTCGGTTACTCCCAGTTCAAGACCATCTCAACTTTAGATGAATCCACCGTTATCCTATATTGGGAGATAATGTGCCCAAGAAACAAAACTGTAGGCATCCAAAAGTCATGCTTACTACATTTAGCGTACAACCGGTGATCTCGTAAGGTCTGCAATGCAATCCGGAGGTGCTCCTCATGCTCTTCACTGGTCTTTGAATAGATTAAGATATCGTCGATAAAAACAACCATGAACCGATCAAGGTATGGCCTGAAAATTCTGTTCCTCAAATCCATGAATGCTGCCGGTGCATTAGTTAAGCCAAAAGGCATCACTAAAAATTTAAAGTGGCCATATCTAGTGCGAAAAGCTGTCTTCTCAATATCATTTTCTCGAATCCTCATTTGGTGATAGACTGATCTTAAGTCGATCTTCGAAAAGTATATTACTCCTTTAACTGATCTAACAAGTCATCGATCTGAGGTAGTGGGTACTTGTTCTTGATCGTGACCTTGTTGAGTTGTTTATAGTCGATAAAAAGTCTATCGATCCATCCTTCTTCTTCACAAACAACACAGACGCTCCCCAAGGTGATGCACTAGGTCGAATAAAGCCATTATGTTGTAATTCTTTTAATTACTTCTCCAGTTCTTTGAGTTCAAGTGGTGCCATCTGATATGGGGGAATAGAGATAACAGTAGTGCCAGGGTAAACTTCAATCATGAAATCAAGTTCCCATTTTGGTGGTAAACCTGGTAGTTCTTTTGGGAAAACATCTGGGAAATCTCAAACTATGGCAATGTCCTCTATTATTTTGTTTGGATCTTCTTCTTTACCCATTATATGTGCTAAAAGAGCTAGATGACTTGTGGCTTCTGTTTATTGGAGTCGCCGTTCGGGCATGCGAGGCATCAAGAGTCTCTGTTTGTCTCCCAAAATTGACAACCTTGGGCTTCCAGAAATATAAAAAGTAACCTTCTTCTTATAAAAATCTAAAGATGCATAAAATAAAGACAACCAATCCATGCCTAGAATGACATCATACTCTGTCATCTCTAGCAGGATGAGGTCATCGACCAAGTCATGGTCAGCAAATCTAATAACACAAGACTTGCACACTCTGTTAATCTCAACAGACATTCCCAAAGGTGTAGAAAAATTCAATATAAAATGCAATGGTTCTAGTTTCAGACCAAACAGGGATGCAAAATTCATATATATGAATCAATGCGATGCACTAGTGTCAAACAAAATACGTGCCCAAGAACTAAACCCGAGAAAACTACCTTCAATGACAGTATTCTCAGGTTTTACTTTAGCCAGGTGCAAGGTTATAGACTTGACCCTGAGCTCTCTGCTAGTTCTGTTGTTAAGGTCTGGGTTGATAAGGTTGTGCAGGGTTTCTTTGCAGGTAGGGAGGTCTTCCCTGATTGTTATGAGATTGCGCGTACTGTTGTTTAGGTTGAGTCCTCACTAGTGGAGGTTGTTGCCGATTTTGCCTAACTGCTTGTCCCTGTTGTTGTCTCCAACCATGATGTTGTTGTTGTTGTTGTCTCGCTTGTTCTCCCTGATTCAATAGTGGGCAGTTCTTCTTAACACGCCCTGGTTGCTTACACTTGAAGCATTTGAGTTCGGTGCTCTGCTGTTGTGGCTTTATCGCTTGATTGTGAGACTTGTTCGGAGGATTCGGTTTCTGCTTCTTGTTCTTGTTATTTTTCTCTCGAGCTTTCTGACTGCTTTTCCAATCTGATTTGACAACTCTAGCCGTGTGCACTACCCAATTTGAGTCCTCTTTCAACCTCCCCACCTTCAAATTTTCAATGGCAAATAGATGAGGTCCATAACGCGATAGTTCTCAAAACTTCTTTTCGTATTGAGTAATAGTCATATCACCCTATGTAAGTTCTGCGAACTCTATGTTCTTTTGTGCTATGTCCGTCTCAGGAAAGTATTGCTCAAAGAACAGTGCTTCAAATTCC
The DNA here is from genome assembly GCA_002174775.1 of Macleaya cordata. Taxonomy (NCBI): domain Eukaryota; kingdom Viridiplantae; phylum Streptophyta; class Magnoliopsida; order Ranunculales; family Papaveraceae; genus Macleaya; species Macleaya cordata. The sequence continues at coordinate 167,270 of MVGT01001959.1, read as the reverse complement.
ACCCAAGTTATAGGGGTTACATCACGAGTGCCTCTAATGACATCCCACCAAAGATCAGTTTCACCCTTGAACATGAACGTAGTCAGCCTGATCCACTGTTCTTCTGCGGCTCCTATGGCAGTTAGCCTCTTTTGAATTCCCATTATCCACCTTTCTGCATCCAAGGGGTCCTCAGTTCCCACAAAATCGGTAGGGTTCAGTCTATGAATTTCCTTCAAGATAAAAGTCCGCCTATCTTCGGCTACAGCTGCGACCGGAGGGTTTGATTGATTATGCCTAGTTTGATTGTTCTTAATGTTCGTTGCCATTACGTCTAGTATGCCCACAACTCGTTCCATTTGTTCTTCCATACACTAGTTATGGTTCCTCTGTTCTTCTTGTTCCTGCTGCGACTATCGAGACATGTTTCCTTTAGCTCCAATTGGTGCATCACATAGATCCAAAATATTTCTTTGTGAAGGTCCTTGTGCACATAAACAATCACCTATTGGGGTTTTCTATTAACAAGCCCTAGTTATAACTATATACATACAATAGATTAATAATAAGGCTTTTAGTTATTAATTACCCACCCACCCCAAGCTATTCTCATTACAAGATTCGCCCTACTTAACTTGCCCTAAGTTTTGCGAACCTTGCCCACATTCGAATATAGGAAAAGAGAAAACCAAGCTCGAAAAACCTTCGATTAAATTAAATAAAATAATTTGAAAACTTAAAACTTAAAAAAAAAAATTTTATTATATTTTTTTAAGACGAATGAAAAAGTTAAAAACTCACAAACCCAAGAAATCAAGAACTTGTGCTCTGATACCAAACTATAACACCCTGATTTTCAAGACTCAAGACCCGAGTCCAAAAACCAAGGTGTGAGGAGGGTGTAAATACGATTCACTAAGAAGGTTGAAAGGAAATAAACACTTCTTCATACTATGAAGAAATAAATTAGGTCTATGTTTTAAAAAAAATTAATTAATCCACTTTTAATTCAAGAAAAACAATAGATTATTCCCTTACCAAAAATAGCATGCAATAAATAATTTCCAAAAATGTATTTAATTGATTTATTTCTCATTGAATAAAGATTGAATGCAAAAATGGTAGTACCCTCTTGATACAATCCTTGAGAATAAATGGGTGGTCCCCACCCAATATTTATTTAAATATTAATAAGGACTAAAAGCAAGGAATTTCCAAAATCATGTTTAGACAAATTTAATTAAATAAATAAAAAATGCCATATATGCATGGATCTGAGCGAGCTGATTGGAGTGAAAATGTAACACTATTAATTCTTTTGCCAGTCAAATAGTAGCTGATGAACAGTTCTATTGAATAGTAGCGATGAATAGTAATCTCGGAATAGTACTTGATGAATAGTATAACCGGTGAATAGTAATAGTTGCTTGATTAGTATAGATTTTCTACTCAATAAAAATTACTGCAATCGCACGGTTGTCTACTGCAACAATGGCAAGTACGGGTCGAACACAGGGATTAAGGAATAAGTAAGAATAATTTATTCAAGGGTTAAGAGAGAATGAGGTCTTAGATGGATTTGAAAACACACAAAAATGACAAAAACTTACTGCAATTATGAGGAAACCAGGATTTCAGATTCCACTAGTTATATGCATACCATTAATCTAAATCTCTCTAATCTCTCTTCAAATATAACTCAAACCCAATACAAATTAATGTTATGGATTCAGAAAGAATTTTCATTAATATTTAAAATAACCAAAATAAATAATATGATTATCTTCACTTTCAAAAATCACAATTCCAATAATTAATTGTTAACGTTAAGCATATAATATCAAAACAAGAGTTAAGTATATGATATCAAATCTAAGAACAATTAATAAAGGTATATGTATTAATTTCATTAAAAAGCTAAAGTGTAGTAAATAAATACTACGAGAAGATAAATCATTTTCGCTAAAAATAATTATTGAGAGTGAAAGGTCCCTTTGGGTTTGTCAATGTTCACGATGAGAGAATGAACTCAAATGTAAGTCCTTGGTTGAGTTAGAGTTAGGTTGTATCCTTCGTGCAAACTCAAACTTCATCGAAGATCAAAGAGAAAGCACACCATCGGACTCAACTCACCACCGGAACTCACCACACGTTGGTAAGTGACCTTGTTTATCATTCATAGGTGGTTAGAATGCATTAGGACTTAGCCACATAAGCTAGGATGAATTTAGAACCCCATTTAGACACATTTTAGAGGCTTTTCTAGCTTATGGGCAGGGTGGTATCGATACCCTCTGAAGGTGGTATCAGTGAGTATCGATACCAGCCTAGCCTGACTTACAGGCTAGGTCAGTATTAATACTGTCTGGGGTAGGTATCGATACTACACTACCAATATCGATACCAACCTCAAGCAGTATTGATACTAGGGCTCCCTGATGTTGTGTATCAGGGCAATATCGATACCCACTAAGAGTGGTATCGATACCAAGGCAAATTCGCAAAAAAGGGCCTTTTTCCTGCACGATTTTTGGCCTGGGGTTTTATACCCTTTTGGTCTTTTGACCCAAATGACCTTAGGTTTTGCTCCTTCTCTTTATATAAAAGAGAATCAAACCATTTTAGGTGATGCATCTAAGAAGATTAGAGTTAGAGAGCTTAGAGTGAGAAACTATTGAGATACTCCTTGGTAGTCATCTTCTCCAATAGCTAGGGCTTCAAGATCTTGAGAGAGATTGAGCTAACTTCTTCAAGAGAGTTGATTTTGTTTTACTCTCATAGGGCTTTTCATTTTAGTTAGATTTTGCATATCATTCTAGCATGAGAGCCATAGAGTGTTGAAGAAACACCAAATCTTCAAACACCATTACAGTAACCAGTGGAGTTCCGGTGAGTTCGTCGGTGGAGTTTCGGCGAGGTGCAGGCTTGTAGATTCGAGCATACAAGTACGAGGCTTGGTGGATTCCAAGTTGGAGGCGTACAAGAGGCTTGTAGATTCAAGCTAACAAGTGCGGGGCTTGGTGGATTCCGAGTTGGAGACGCACATATCATTGAAGAGGTAATTCGTGGATTCGAGTCGTGGAGAAAGACCGGTCGAGTTTGCATGAGGAATTCGTATTGTCGATGTGAACAGTTGTAAGATTTATCATAAATCTTAGTCGTAATTTCTAGACTAGGTCCCGGGGTTTTTTTTCATTAGGTTTTTCCCCGTCAACAAAAATTATTTATGTTGAATGCTTATATGTGTGAATGATTTTTGTGCAAGATTGAAATATTCGATTCTACCTTATTTCCGTATTTGAGAATCGAATAAGTCAATATTTATTTGTTTCAATTTCTACTTATTAAGCATGCATTGAGAATTAAGTTTTAAATTGGTAGATATTGATCCCCCTTCCATATACACCCGGATTAGTGTTTATTGGTTAAGACCTAAACCTATGAATAGGTGATATTTCAGAGAAAGATGAAGATCAAAATTAATTATCATGGCATGCACATAACTAGCTTCCTCTTCAATCCTAGAGATGAAATCTAGCTACTCATGACTGTGAAATAAAAAATAAAATAAATATCTATTGATAAGAGCATTTAAATCAAAACTAAACGCTGGAATACAACACTCTCAAATATTCTCTGATATTACCACTATCTAGCTCTCTACACTCACAATCACCCAGAACTCTTCTTTCACTCTCTACTTTTCTTTTCTTCCTCCCCTCCTTTTTTCTCCAAGTCGATATCTCTCTTTATATAGAAATCCCCCAGCTTCCTTCTTAAATACATATGAATATAGGTGGGTTTAAGTCAAATATGTAAGGCTAAAAGGTGGGAGACAAGATTTGATAATTACTACCAAGTGGGTCCACCCAAAATCTTTAGAAAATGAAGACTAATTAAGAGAGGATTTCAAAATAAAAGTAGATAATATGGTTGTCATTGGTAATTGAGTTGAAAAAGGCTTATGGACCCCACACAAAGTTTACCAAAATATAATAGTTAATTGGTAAAACCAAGATTTGGTAGATTATATTTGGGTGGATGGTGGGATATTTTTCTTTGAATAATTAATTTGGTGGGGTCCATTGGAAGATTGTAAAGCTTTAGTAGTGAAATCATGATGATGTCATCTAGATCATTTCTTTTTCACTTTGATTCAACCGTAATTCCAACTATAGCCCTTGACTTGGTTTTGACTGAATTGACTTGGTCTGCATGTGCCATTTGCATGTACTCTCATGGTGGCTTTGATAGAAATTTAGGGGTGCTCTTAGTAATTTTGGATGATTTAGCCAAATTTTGCAATTGAAGCACTTGTATTTTATTTCTCTGAAAAAATATAAAAACAATTAGAATGATACAAAATTTGGGCACTAGCTAACATAAATTAAGGGGTAAATATGTAATAATTATGCACTCAACACGAGCAAACGTGCAAGGGCAACATTGCGAGTGGATAATCGGCGAACATGTGACCACCTCGCAGAAGCATCCACCAAGAACATAAAATATTAGAATGGTCCACATTAGGGATGAATAGACCCACAAATATCTCCTTGAATTCGTTGCAGAAAAGCTGGAGATTCAACCACGACCTTAGTTAAAGATGGTTTAAGCACCAATTTACCCAGGAAACTCGCTACACAAGAATAATCTTTGGGCATTAGAATCTTTATATTCTATAATGAATGTCCTTACGTGTTTTGCATTATTCTACTCATCCTGGTAGAACCTGGGTGACTAAGTCGGTCATGCCAAAACATAAACGAGTTCGAGTCATTGAACTTTTGGTTCAAGACGGCATAAGATTCAACTCTTCTTATTATCATATGATACAAACTAGAAGAGAGAGTCAGAAGCTTCTCTAATATACACTTCTGTGTGAGACAGTGGATGTAATATACAATTATTCCATATCATGCTCATTCACTATCTCAAAGTGGTACCCATTACGACATATGTCTTTAAAGCTCAAAAAATCTCTCCTAGATCTGTAGGACTACAAAGCGTCATTAATATCAAGTATTGCACCACTGGGTAGCATAATGCTAACTCTACCAGAGCACTCAATCAAACTAGCCGTACCTGTGATAGTAGTCACGCTAGCCTTGAATATACTCAAGCTTGTGAAATATTTATTATCTTGGAGGATTGTGTGTGTCATAGCACTATCTGTTAGACAAACATCTTCTCCATATAGGCTTTGTTTGGATATATCTCTTCTTGGACTAATATCTCGGGATATGCCTCTGCTTGGGTCCATATCCTTTAACAAAAATAAAGTAAGAATAAGCACATATATAAAACGCTTATATTATATATAAACAAATGTAGTACAGCAAAATAAAAGATTGTATAACAAAACTCTAATTGGTATGAACATGCTCATCCCCTAATTAATTTGCTCAAATCCTCGCCTTTAAGATCAAGGAACATATCAGATAATTTCAAGTGGGTATCGTCAGTAAGAACACCATTACAAATATAATTTGTCTCAGCACCAGTTTTGGCTTTCTTACATGAAGCTTGATAAAGGTTAACTAGATGCTCGGTCGTATAACAATTGTGCGTCAAGTGTCCTTTCATGCCACAACGATATCAGGTTACATCTTTAGGGGGTTTATTCTACCAACCTCTCCCTTTACCTTGCTTCGTGTCAACATTGTCCCTCTTCTGTTATCCCTCTTCTGGAAATTTTGTGGGGTATTATCTGTACTACTCTACTTCTTGGAATTATTCCATTGGTAGCATCGAATACGCCTACACTTATAACCATGTTATCCATGTCCCTGTCCTGAAGCAGTCGCTGCATAAGCTTAAGGTACAGACATAGAACCAGTGGGACGAGATTCATGGTTCAATAACAATAACTCATTATTTTTCTCGGCAACAAGAAGGTAGGAGATTAACTTCGAATATTTCAGAAACCTATGCTCTCTATATTACTGTTGCAAAAGCATGTTAGAGGCGTGGAAAGTGCTGAAAGATTTCCCCAACAGATGCTCATCAGTAATAATATCACCACACAGTCTCACCTGTGAGGTTATCCTGAATAAAACTGAGTTATAATCTGTTACTGATTTGAAGTCCTGCAAACGCAGGTTCCTCCAATCATTTAGAGCAACGGGATGTATGACCATCAACAAATGGCCATATCTTTCCTTTAAACAATTCCAGAGGTCAAATGGATCTTTCACTGTCAAATATTGTGATTTCAGTCCCTCACGGATATGATAATAAAGGAAAATAGTTGTAGCAGCAATGTGACTTAGCGTGGTCAGCTGATTTCCTTCGCTTATAGTATCTCCGAGTTCTTTTGACTCAAGATGTAGTTCCGTATCCAAGACCCAAAAAAGATAGTTATTTCCAAAACTATCTAAAGCAACAAACTCGAACTTTGTTAGATTCGACATTTGAAAATAAAACTACACAAGTATAACTTTTTTATTTTGTGAGATGCCCAAAAGCTTCGGGTTGATCATAAAATGTCGAGGTCTCAATCTTGTTGTAAGAGTGTGGTAAAGACTCGTGCTGAAAACCTGTTATGATTTCTACACACAAAATATAAATACAAGTATAAGGGAAGTAGGAAGAAGATATCTGTAATGCCCTATACCCCAAAACAAGGGACATTACCATCATTCTACAACGAGACTCAAATCCGGTAGAGTCTCTGCTGTAAACTGGACCTTTTGTCACCTAATAAACACAGTGCATACAAGATATACACAGCGGAAGCAAAAGAAAACTAAGAGTATGCACAAAAATTGCCACCCATTTTTTTCTCAACTCAACTGAAATCCCAACAATGTAGGACCAGAAGGGACCTGTCAAGACAACATTGTCTAAAATTATCCCACCCTCTAAGTCACCTGCAAATAACTATGACATTCAATCTTTCACTCGTACCCCAAAACAAGGGACATTACCATTAGTCTACAACGAGACCCAAATCCAGCAGAGCTCCCCTGTAAACTGGACCTTTTGTCACCTGATAAACACAGTGCATACAAAATATACACAGCGGAAGCAAAAGAAACTAAGGGTATGCACAAAAATTTGCCACCCATTTTTTTTTCTCAACTTAACTGAAATCCCAATGATGTAGGACCAGGAGGGACCTATCAAGACAACATTGTCTAAAGTTATCCCTTCATCTAAGTCACCTGCAAATAACTATAACATTAAATCTTTCACTTAACATGGATATATTTGTGATATAATATATAGTTATGTTTGTTGTTACCTGTTAAAATAAAAATAGTGAGAAAAGATAAAGTAAAAGTTACATTCAAAAGTAACGTAAAGCTCACAACCCGAGCCATAAAACATAAGTCTCAAAGTTAACGAAATAGAGGTAGAAAAATAGTCCACTATGACTGAAGAGAGGGAAACCTACATCAAACCCAAAATAAAGAATCCCTCGCCAAGAAAACAACGTCACATCACCACTAAGGATCCTAACTCGATCCTCAAACGTCAACTGTAAAACCACGAGAATAATTGGGTGAGAAACTCAGTAGGTAGATCAACCATCCTAATATCATCACATGCAGTGATTAATCCGATAACATCTCGAAAGCATTTGTAAAAGTAATGCATATTATATAGTTGATTGAAACATCAAAGAAAATCCTGCATATACATATATAAACAATGGTAGTATACTTCTGCTAGCATAGACAAGGAACACGACCGGGTTACCCCAGTCAGGATTACTTCGAGATCGGATACTAAGTGCACACAAATTGACGACTGCAGACTAGACAAGGACCCCCAACTAATCCAGAGAAGGTTCCCCGACAACCTTCGCCCGCGTCTAACACCCATCGGGCAGGCATGCGAACCTCAGCTAAACTAGTTACTTAACACCACCAACAAACATAGTTTACTAGGAAATAATCGTGACTTCCCAGACTTCCCTAGATGTACCTGTCTCCCTGACGTCCCATACCGCCCTGAAGACAAAAACACCTAGCAAAATCTCAGATGGTGTACCACATCCGGATAAGCATGATCCACAGAGAGTCTCCAACCTTTCACAAGCTTACCTTAGTGATAACATATAGTAGTATATATATAGGTTGTGTGTCTTTTAAGTTCAAGATCGAAAACTATTTTGGAAGAACCCTTTTTGAAAACCAAAGTCCTTTTTTTTGTGGAAATCCCCTTTTGAAATTTCTTCTCTTTTGAAATCTACATACAACAAGTGTAACTGGTCCTAAGGATGAGGGACCATGGCAAGCCAACTCACCCACCCTCGTAAGGGTGAGGATCCCTGGCAAGCCAACCCAAAACACCCAAAGGATGAGGGACCATGGCAAGCCAACTCACCCACCCTCGTAAGGGTGAGGATCCCTGGCAAGCCAACCCGCTCACCCAAGTTTGTGGGACCTGGCAAACCAACTCACCCACCCTCGTAAGGGTGAGGATCCCTGGTGGCCAACACACACAGATCGCTCGGGCGGGAATCCGAGTCGAAGTAACATAGGCACCAGTCCACCTAAGGCATACATGGTTCTCCGTGTCGTCGTGAACCCTATCAAGCCCGGTAGTGAGACACCACTACCGTCTTTAGGTGGTCACGGAAAAAATTCCTTTTTGTCACATTTTCAAAGTTGGGTTTCACATCGAGAAAACACTCGATAAAACAGATTTTCGTCTCTTCCAGAGGTTTTCAATATACTAAACATGGTTTTTTAAACATAGCCATCATTTCATCCACATAAATCGTGATAGTAAAATTGAAGTCACATTTGTTCACATCCCACGAGAAATATTTCATAAATATGATATATAATCAAGCATGCATATTTCAATATTAAAATCAGTTTCTCAATGCTTTCTTCATAACATAAGTTTGTTGTTATCAATAAATCACATGCCATGCCTGGTATACAAGAAAGTACATACATAACAGTTCGAAACATGCATTTAAAATGGTTGGGTGCTATTAAGATGGACTGACCACCTACCTTCAATGGTAGAGAAAAGGTTCACCCTCATTACGGAAAGAGTCCGAAGCTCCCAACTCACCAGCTGAAGGAGAAAATAAAGAAAAATAGCTGTTAGGTTTTATAACCTAGAACCCAAAACTATAGAAAATTAAAACAAGCATAAATCAACCTTCAGAGCCTTAAACTCAGACATCATAAGTCAGAAAAGTCCACAAAGCCTATTTTAACCTCGTATGTCCCCATCCACTAGGCCTTGTTCAAGATGAAACCATAATTCCATAACCCAGTATCTTTACCAACATGAGGTTAACTAAAAATAGTCCCATAAGTCTTAGAAATCATCCAAATAAGAGGAATGCTCAACATATAATGTAAACCCACAGAGTATTATCATGTCCATTCATATATCTTTTATCTTTTTTCCAAATAATAAGGCACATTCATCAAAATCCTCAAAACAACCCAAAAGTCTCATCCTAGATCTAGAGTTCATCATCCACTAGGGTTTTAAATTTCTCTTATGCTTTTCCATCATCCACCTCCATCAATTCAAGATTTAACCTAAACAGTCCCAAATTCATTGTTAAATTCATATTAAAAATAGATTTAAACTAAATCCTCAAAGTACAAGCATTTTCATGTTCTCAAAAATAAATTAGAGATCAAGGAGAGTTATACTAACCTAAGGTTTGATAGATCAACTCCCAAAACACTTCCAACAACTTGATCAACTTCAACTCTTACTTCTTAGTATACCAAATTCATTTTACATAAAAACCTAAGCATTTAACCTCAAATAACCCCCTTTTTTTTTCTTAAAATTGATAAGAAAACCAACCTTAGACGTTTAGTAACTCGAAACAACTTCTAGGTCACCTCCCAAACCCTAGATTAAGCTCCTAAGATGCTGTTTTATAGCATGCATGTTCGATTTTCATCAAAAGTCCCAAAATTTCATCATCAAAATAGTCTAAAAATCAATCTTAGGTTTAGATCCTACCTCTGCCAACAACAACCCACTAAAACTCTCTTCTTCTACTTTGATTGGCATCACAAACCAAGGGTTTCAAACCCAAATCAGTTGTGTTAAGCTTTAAACTCTCACAAGAACTTAGTTCTTAGCTTCAAAATAACTCCCTACAACCAATTTTCGTTTTCCATTCAAATACCTCAATTTTCATCATTAAAATTTCATTCAAAATAGAAAAAGTGGTTAAAATCTTACCTCAATCCTCAAAATCAGGCCAAAACAATAATCCCCTCCATCAATCAAGCTCCTCCAACAAGATCTACAACAATGAATGAAGTAGAACAAAAACCCTAAGTTAACACAACAAGAAATCAGCTGAAATCTAAAGATTTTTAGGCTAACAACTTACCCAAGCAGTTTAGAGGTTGAGGGAGAAGAATGGGGCTAATTTCCCCTTTCTTCCTCTTCCTTCTTTCTCCTCCTTCTTCCTCCTTCTTCCTTCTTCTTTTACTTCTTCTTCTTCCTTTCAGCTGGGACGGCAGCGGCAGCAGCTGCTGCTCTCCTTCTTTCTTCTCTCAACGCCTCTCTCCCTCTCTCTCCAGCTCCCTGCGATATCTCTATCTCTCTTTCTCTCTCAGCTCTCTCTCTTTCAGCTCCTATCTCTCTCTCTCTCTCAGTTCTTCTCTCTCTCTCTCAGTTCTCTATGCCTCTCCCAGTTCTTCTCTCTCAGTCTCTCATGCGTCTCTCTCTCTCTCTCTATAAAAATCTATATCTCTCTAAAAAAAAATCTCTCTCTCTCTCAGTATCTCCTGCGTCTCTCTCTCTCTCAGTTTCTGTCTCTCTCTTGGTTCCTCTCTCTCTTTCTCAGTCTCTCCTTCTCTCTCAGCTCTCTTCTTTCTCTCTCTCTCGGTTCCTTCTCTCTCTGTCTCTCTCAGTCTCTCTTTTCTCTCTTTCGATTTCTCCCTCTCTCTCTCAGCTCTGTCGAGCTCTCTTCTCTTCTTATTTTCTTTCTTTCCTTATTTTCTTTTTTTTTGATCAGCATTCAACTGATTGGGGGAGTGGGAGGTGGCGGTTTGGGTTTTGGGTCACGGGCTGGGTCGCGGGTCAGGCCAGCCCGTGTCCCCCAAACCTAGCTAAAAATCCCTCTCTTCTCTTTTTTTTGTTTGTTTGCCAACTTTTATTTTTATTATTATTATTTTTAATTAACTGGGTTTCACAATATCTCTTATTCACTGATATTCGTACAACATTATATCTCAACATACAATATATCTCACTTAAACCTAACAAATATATAGAAGAGAATGCATGTGAGGGAGGCACCCTCACATGACACCTATAAAGGACGTATCTATATGCATGTCAATTATACGGTGGATTAGCCATATATCCTAATACGTAATAACACTCCCCCTTGGATGTCCACCATTCTAAGATAATTACCTCGTTAAAAACTTTGTTAGAAAAACTCAGAGGGACAAAACCTGAGCTAAGAAAAAGAGTACAATGGACTTAAGATAATGCTAGACTCGCATAAGCTACCTCATTAAAAACTTTGGCATGGAAAATCCAGAGGGACAAAACCTTGACAAACGAAAAAGAGTACAGCGCGATAAGGTTCAGTCTGACAAAGGCAGGGGTAAGCTCCCCCTTATTGAGCAATCATTCACATCAGTCTGCTTGATGATACATACGCCTTATACCAATTTCATAGACAAGTTTTCTGAATATCGCCATTGGTAGAGACTTGGTTAATAGATCAGCATAATTCTCACAGGATTGTATCTGCTAGATATCAATCTCATGGTTCTTCTAGAGATGGTGAGAATAAAATAGCTTTGGCAAAATATACTTAATTCTTTTACCTTTGATGTAGCCTTCTCGAACTTGCAAGCGGCATTGTCCTAAAAAAATGACTGTTGGAACATCAGTGATAGAGGAAAGAGCGTAAGAGCTTCTGATATATCCGATCAGTGATCGTAGCCACACGTATTCTCTGCTGGATTCATGCAATGCAATAACCTCTGAATGATTCGAAGAAGTGGCTAGGAGACTTTGCTTGTGAAAATCCAAATATACGCCCTACGATTTAGTTCGATTTAACCTTATGTCTTTGTGACTATGGTTAGGGATCACACTATCACCAAATTAAAATTTTAATAGTGATTATAAGTGGAACAAAAATCTCAAACAAGAGTATTGACTTATTCGATTCTTAATATGCGGAATTAAGAACAAGAATCGAATATTTCAATCTCTAAATAAATATAGAAATATGCACAAGAGATTTTGTTAACGAGGAAAACCCAAACTGGGAAAAACCCTGGGACCTAGTCCAGCAAAAATCCACTAAGAGTTATTGAAAACTTATAACCCAATTTACCACTCAATGGACACGATTTACGACTCCCTCTATACTCCGATCAGCTACGGTATCCAGTTCTTCCACAAATTTGAACTCCACGAATTTGCCTCTTAGTTGATTATTAATTCTCACGCATACAACTTGGAGTCCACCAAGCCAACGTGAATGAGTTGCGCATACAATCCGTATCCGTAAACCAATGCCTTCCACAAAATGATGCGTCTCTAACTTGAACTCTACAAGTCCCTCACCTTGAATAAGTACTCGAATCTTACGAGCACACCACCACGAACTTGACACCTCAAGCTCAATCACCAGAATTCTACCAGAATACCTAAACAATGTGTAAAGGCTTTTATTGGGAAGGATTTATCTCGGCCTCAACTCACAACTAAGTTCATTCTAAACACATACGATATAATCTTTATGAACAAGTGTTAGAATAAACTTACTTTAAAAAGAATCAAGTTCTCTATCTGAAGACTTTGAACTTTCTCTCTTTAGAACTTGGAACTCATATAATTTGAGTTAAAGCACCTCCAAGGTTGTAGTAACAAGTTTGAAAACTTAAGAATATAAATGTAGCTCTCCTATAACTTGTTAAGAGTTGATTGATCCAAAAAATGGATGATGAAAATAGTTCTAACTCACTCTATTTATAATGATGATTTTAGATCTAGATCTAGAACATCCCATGTGATGAATATTCTAATATTTTTTTAGATCTAGATCTAGAATACACCAAGTTTAGTGAGTGGTATTTCTAAATTAAGAACACCCATTATGGTGGTGTTTCTTTTTTATTTTAAAATAATATCATCCTATAATTAATGAATGATATTTTTCTCTTTTGGATTAAGAACTATTTTTCACCGTAAGTGATATTTAGAACACACCATGTGGTGTTTCTTTTCTACATCACCCCATGTGAGTGATGTGTAGATCTAGATCAAGAACACTCATGTATGGTGTGTTTCTTAAAATTACATTAACCCATAGCTAATGAGTGATGTTTTTATCTTTTGAATTTAGAACTATATTCCACCATAAGTGATAATTTAGAACACACCATGTGGTGTTTCTTTTCTATATCACCCCATGTGAGTGTGTAGATCTAGATCTATATCACTTATTAGGGGTGTCAACAGGTCGGTTCCGGTTCGGGTATTGAACTACCCAGAACCAGAACCTATAAAACATCTCAGTTCTGGTTCCTATCGATTCCAGTTCCGGTACCATATCAAGTGGAACCAGAACCGGAAACGCTAAAAATCTCGGGTACCCGGCGGGTATCGGGTACCCATTGGGTACAAGTGAATGTTTTCTATCTTTCATATTTTCAAAGTAAAATTTTCTCTGTAATAACACATCTTTAAGCAAATGTTGACCAAATTTTTTTATAAAACTATCAAATTGTAGTAAGTATCAACCTTTCATTATTCAAGATAACCTGCTATAAATGACTAAATAAAATGTAATTTTAGAATGAATTAAACACCAATAGATATAATGAACCTTAATTAAATTGCAATAATATGTTATCTGGGTCCAACAACTAGTAGCAAAATCTGCATTGTCAAATATAACTAGAAAAATACAAACATGTCCAAAACACACAATTTCTCATCCATTTCTAAATTTTCATGATGAACATGATCCCACAATTCACGTTCTATTTTCAAATGTCCAAAAAAGATTTCCCGTAAGCAATTCCTGCAAAAAATATCAATCACAATATGAATCAGTATACCAAACATTTAAAAAAGAAAGTGTAATTATACAAGTTATAATCAACTTCAAGTGATTTTACCTTTGTGTATAAATAAGCATTTTCTCTTCACTCTCAAAACTTCACAAAAAATCAAACCATATCCAAAATTATAAATATGCTTCCTACAAAACATATCAATCATGTATTAAACTAGTATGCCATAAAGATAAAAAGAAAAGCCAATATTGTTATATGAACTTAGTTATATATCAATTCAACTGATATTACCGTAGTGTCATAAGTAAATCAGTCTCCTAAAACCACATGTTCCACAAAGTCATCAATAGTCTTATGATTTTCTTCTTCATTAATTTCATCAACTTCATCTCTCTGGAGCTCATCGACGGCTTTTAGCACAATCTCAAAAGCATTGTTATCTTTACCATATCCATCACCTAATACAAAAAATAAGGAAGATACATTTAGCATTTTCATATCAAATATATATCAAGAATATTAGATAATTATTATTTTAAATTGAAACAGTGCTAAAAGCAGTCTCAGAAGCAACAGTGGATGCAGGAATTGCTAAAATATCATAAGCCATCATTCCCATGATCGGATACTTAGCTGCATTCGCCTTCCACCATCCCAATATGTCAAAAGATTCGTCATGTAAATCCTTGCCTTTTTTTATAGGATGAGTAACAGCTTTCAAGTATACTTCTAATTCTGTTTCAGGAATTGTATTTTGTGAACTCTCTTCAAGAAAGGATGCAAAACCCCTTAATGCTGAAGCAAATGTACTTTCAGTAGTACCACCAACTCCATTATCATCATCAACCACCACTGAACTTTCAGTACCATCAGTACTCATATGACTTGAAGTAGAATAGTGTGTTGCATATTCATTATAGAGACTTGTCAATGTATTTTGAATTTCTAACACCTTTCCCGTATAGTTGTTCTCACCATAAATTAGTGGGAAGTAGTAACTGATTAATTTCATTTTAAACCGAGGATCTAACACTGAAGCCATTGCAAAAGCCATACTTGTGATGTTCCAATACTTTTCAAACTTTTCCTTCATTTTCATAGCTATTGACACGATGAATAAATGTGGACTTATACACCATTCAAGAATTTGTATATATATACTGCAAGCTATGTCGAAATACCGATTAACTGTTACATACTTGGATCCTGAGAAGTGAAGGGTGGCTTCATAAAATATCTTCAAACAATCAGCAAGACTTTGTGCCTTTGTCCAATCCTCATCTTTAGGATTACACTGGAAACCTTGTTCCATTTCAGCATATCGAGAGAAGGCACTCTTAAACTCAAGGGCAGTTCCAATCATCATATATGTTGAATTCCACCTTGTAGGAACATCTTGAACCAACTTCTTTTGAGGGGCTCCCACTTGTAACACCTTCAAACTTTCTTTATCTTTGTGGTGAAGATCTAATGAATTTTACTGAATCTCGAATTTTTTGTGTCACTTCTTCTATTTCTTTCAATCCATCTTAGACAATCAAGTTGAGGATATGAGCAGAACAACGTACTTGAAATAACTTCCCATCTAAAAGTAAAACCCCTTTTGGTTGAAGTTTACGAAGGAGTTCACGTACCACCACATCATTGGTGGAGCAATTGTCTAATGTTATGGAAGCCAATTTTCTATCTATATTCCATTCATACATCTTTTCTAACAACAGTTTGGCAATGTTCTCTCCAGTGTGTCGATCATTCAAAGTACAAAAGCTAAGGATTCTCTTTTGAATCTTCCATGCCTCATCAATATAATGAGCTGTTAAAGACATATAACCTATATCCTGACCTGAGCTCCAAAAGTCAGAAGTAAGACTTATGCGACTTTGAATCCTACCCAAGCTCTCATACAAACTCTTCTTTTCTTTTTCATATATTTTCATGCAGTCCCCTCTAATGGTGTTTCTTGTGACAAGCCTAAATGATGGTTGCATTGAGCTTAACACTCTTCTAAAACCCACATAATGCACCATAGAGAATGGAAGCTCATGCAAAATAATCATTTGTGCAATATACTCACGAGTTTCATCTTGATTAAACTTAAAGCTATAAGTGCTGATTGACCCATCTCCTTTATCATCAACTTTCAAGTACATCTGGTTTATCTGCTTTTGCTTTTGCCTATAAATTTCACAACCATTCAAATGCTTGTGCATATTACTAGTCCCATTCTTGGTATCAGCCCCCATAACCTTAAAACAATGCTTACACTTTGCTTTTGTAACCTTGCCATTCTCTTCTATTTCATCAAACTCACTCCATACAGTTGAAATTTTTTTTCGCCTTGTTGTACTTTTTGGAGCCATACAAGTGTTTGATGCTTCTACAGAGCAAGTTTCTTTTTCTTTTTGATTAAAACTTTTACCCACTTTTGAATTTCTTTTCCGCTTGGTTCTAGATTTTGTTGCCACATCATCAATAGGTGCTTCAACAGAGTCAACATCTATTGTCATTCTAAATTCCATAAGACAAACAAAATAATTTAGACACATATTTGATATTACAAATTATGTAACAAATCCAAAGAAAATGAACAACTTTATTTGAACTACCATAGAACATAGGTGATGTATTAATTAACAAACAAAAATCAAATAATAAACTTTAACAATTAATTATATTTTCCATAAGTTCACCAAATATTTCACCAAAAATTAAATAAGAAACTTAACAATTAATTAATTAATAAAGAAACTTAACAAAAATCTATTTTTGTGTACCTGAATGTTGAATCTATATATAAATATAAAACTAAAACCATTGATTGAACAAAATACCATTTGCGACTCATGCTACAATTAGTAGTACTTCTGATACAAAATTGAACTCATTCTTCACTTAATTATTCACCAATAGTTGCATTCTTTGGTCCCCTTTCGTGATAGAAGCCTTGTAGTTGCAAGTTATTGGTGACCTTTGGATATGATCAATAATACTACAAAAACACGCAATTTGTACAAGGACGAATTAAGTAGAAGTTACTGTTAGGAATCTAAAGATAGGGAACCTTATACAAAACCATCTTTGTAGAAGCACCTTTTGGCATTTTATCAAGCAACAGAAACTACAATGCCCGATATATGCAAGCAATTTTCATTAAATTGACTCTTTCACATTAATTGGTTTTAGAAGAAAACCCAACTTCGTCGTCATATTAGGGAAACACATCAAAATTAGTAGTCACAGACTCACAGTAATAGGAATCCTCATTAAACTTGACATATATTCTCTACATCGAACAATTTTCTATTGTGGAGAGATATCTTTTATTGATAATCTTCATTTTATTGTTTTCAAAAACGAATTTGATGCTCAAAACTGCGGAAGAAAGTTACCTCTAGAGGATGCAGGAAATAAGCTGCTTCAGCTTGCATGAGGACCAGACTGACCAGTACATTCTCTAAAGATATATACCAAAAACCTAGACTACCTAGTGATAAAACAGATAAATCTTGGTTCGGCCTTCACAATGTTCACCATTTTCAATGGGTATTTACTATTTTGCAATAGGAACCACTACTTCAAGGTTTAGGTGGAAAATATCAACCGACGAAACGAAGTATAACAACAAACTGCAGAAAAACAAACATCACTAGAAAGAAAGTAGAGAAACCTTATATCCATCTTAGAATCTGCAGCTCCAACCATACAAATGAACCGGCTAGGACAATGCTCCAAATCGAACAAAGATGTTGCCCACCTAACAGCACAGAAGCGCACTTCACTTTGTTCCTCTGTTTTTGACTTCTTGTATCTAGGTCTTCCACTCACCGCCTCTACCAGACCGCCGCCTGATATGTTGTTAATGTGTTTAGGGTTTTTAACTTTCGATTGTTAAAACTTAAAACATATGTAAAACCAAATTTCAAAACATAGGATTTACCAATATACCCTTATAAAACATATATTTTACAATACCCGACAAACCGGTGGGTACCTGTCGGGCAGACCCGAAATGTAACCGAATTAGAATCAGGTCTAATCGGGTAGACCCGAAATGGACCCGATTCTAAATGGATATAAAAAATAGGGAACCAGAACTGGTCTTATCGGTTCTGGGTCGGTTCGGGTCTTGGGTAAACGGGTACCCGCTGACAGCCCTATCACTTATATTCATGTTTAAAAGTTTATAATATATGGTGAACTTAAAATATTTATAAAAGACTTTTAGAATCATTCAAAATAAGTTTAAAAGATGTTTAAAAGCTGTAAAAACTATTTAGTACACTTTGGTTTCGAAACAAACATGCTTGGTTTCGAAACCAAAACTTATCTGGAGTCAAAATATCACTTTAGTAACTTTGGTTTACCAAAAACCTCCTGACATCATTTTTCAGCTTTGGTTTCGAAACCAACATTTGGGTTTCGAAACCAACCTCTGGTTACAGTACAAAAGGTCACAGTTTCCCTTAAAAGCGTGTTTTCTGACAGTATTCGTCCAAACACTAATTTTAAAGGGTTTTGGCATCTTTTACCATTCCGTACTTTCTCGTATGATTCAAAATGAACTAACCACCTATGGTATTGAGTTTTCTAAGTCACTTACCATCCTAAGATGAGTTTCGGTGGTGAGTTGAGCTTCTTAGAGTCTTTTCTTCGCAACGAATTGAACAACGACTCACTAACTCTAACTCAAGTTACATTGACCATCTTGAGTTTACCTTTGACACGAAATTCGACAAATATGACATGAGTGAACTCATGGACCTAACAACTTGTTAAATCGCCAAGAAAATGCCTCCACTTATAAAAATATAACCAGATTGGGAGATAACTTTATGGGTGAAAGTCTAAAATCCTTACGGTTATTAGTTGGAATAACCATATGTCAATGTGACTAAGGTTAAGGATTACACAATCACCAAATAAAAATAATATTGGTGATAAAGATGGAAACTAAAATCTCTAATCAAGAGTATTGACTTATTCGATTCTTTAACATGCGGAAACAAGAATC
>MVGT01001959.1:130029-147380 GCA_002174775.1 Macleaya cordata | reverse complement strand
TTCGGAGCCTTTGTAGATTTCTTCTCTTTCAACCGAAGTGAACAGAGACTCACTAGACTCTAACTCAGAATTACAAGAGATCATCTTGAGTTAATTTTTGACACGAAATTCGACAAACATAAAACATGGACCTTTCAATGGGAATCGAAGAGATATCCGGTATCAGTATATCCTATTATCTGAAAGCTATTGGATTGGTTTCTTGGATAGAATAATTCTATGTCTGTAGCTCCGCGGAGATAATGTAAAATCTGTTTGACACCTGTCCAATGTCTCCTTGTAGAGGCAGAACTGAACCTGGATGATAGATTTACAGCAAATGCAATGTCTGGTCTGGTACATTGTGCCAAGTACATCAATGCTCTAATTGCACTCAAATATGGTACCTCAAGACCAAGTAGTACTTCATTTTCTTCCTTTGGTCGGAAATAATCTTTCTCAATATCAAGAGATCTCACAACTATAGAAGTACTCAATGGATGTGCTTTGTCCATATTAAAACGCTTCAAGATCTTCTCAGTATATGATTTTGATGGACCAAAACTCCACTTGAGTTATGCTTGATCTGCAAGCTGAGTCAAAATTTCATTTTCCCAAAATCTTTCATCTTGAATTTTTCTTTAAATATTCAGCAGCATTACGGAGCTCTTCAGGAGTCCTAATTAAATTTATATCATTGACATACACAGCGATGATAGCAAATCCAGATTCTGTTTTCGTACTATTTTATTTTTTCCTTTAATTTTATTACTTTAACTTTTAGGATAGTTTTATGACTTTGGTATTTTAAAATCATACTTGTATTTTTTTGAATAAAAAAATAGAATCTATATTTTTTTAAAAATATAATTATCTGTGCACCATATCAATTTTAAAATATATATATGTACATATTCAGTTTTAAATTAGTAAAAAAATAGAAAATGTGTTATGATTAATTCGGTTGGTAGAGTTAGTATTGTTGGGATTTGAACCCATGATGTGTCCCAAAGTAAGAAACTCACCTACACCTAATGTATATAATATTCTTTTCAGGGTTGGGGGATACTTGACCCGACATTAAAAAACGCTTAAAAAACTAAGGTCATGTGAGGCTTGGCCACATGATAATGATCTAATGGCTGATTTTTTGTGAGGCCGAATCCCTCACTATAGAAATCGGCATCTCTAAAAATAATATTAATCTAAAACTTCTAACCTTGTCAAATGGTAGTTGTAACTCAACTGTAAAATAAGCTCTCTTTTTATAATTATTTTTAATTTTAATTTTGTTAGATTTTAGAATTAAATGATATCCAAAGAAGATGATTTTTCATGGTGAGGACATCATCCTCAACAAAAATCTGCCCTTGATTCATCTTATGCAATGCCATATATATGATCATTAATTATTATTAGAAATTATTAGTTTTGAATTAAGTATATATTAAATTATTAACCACTCACTCTTCATCAAAAACTCTAAGAGGAGGGATATTGCAACATATCTTATTGCGACACTATTGCAACATACTTTTTATAGGCCCTCGTGAAGATGATTACAAGAGCTGATATTTTGGCATATATGTTCCCCTCATTATGTAGATCATTATATTCAAAAATCAGCCCCTTGTAAAAGTTTTAACCACATCAATAGTTTATCAAGAATCAAAGGAAATCAATGGTCTAAAAATATGCCTAAGGTTTGCCAAGTTTTCATAGGCTTATTTAAGAGTGTTAGACATTTTAGAATTGTTGATTCCAAAATATAATGATCTACATGGCGAGAAAAACATCCTCACCGAAAATGACCCCTTAAATCATTTCTATTTGGGCCCTATAAAAATGTGTTGCAATAACTGTTGAGAATAGTCGATATGAGAGCCTAACAAACTCAATATAAAATGATCCTGAGCCACTCCAATTATTGCAATTGGTTTTGAGTTGGATGCCCACAAACTTAATATGGTATCAGAGCACAGGTCCACACGTGATAGGTCCAAAGATCACACATGCTCCACGTCACCAAAAATAGAGTTCAATGTGTTACGCTCAAACGAACGCTGCCACATGTGGGGGGCGTGTTGAGGATAGTCGATATGAGAGCCTAACAAACCTAATATATAATGAACCTGGGCCAGTCCACTCATTGCCAATTGGTTTTGCGTTGGATGCCCACAAACTTAATAATAACGTTTGTTGTAATATCCCTTTTCAAACTCTAATTACATCTTTAGTACATAGTAACATTCTTTCATTAATATGATAATGAATACTTTTATTTACGTTGATTATCATTAATATAACTAAATCTTATATATAGTTACCTGATAAGCACCACTATATATAAAAAACTAACAATCGTTTTAATTTCATCAATTGCCAATTGATCTATTCAACTGCTCCCATTGTCAACATATTTGATTCATAGCTTGAACATACATACGAAGAAGCTAAAGCATCAAAATTAAAAAACCAATGTAAGAAATAAAGCATAAATGCAAGTTGATCTTGGTAGAGATATTTATAGAGAGTATGCCCAAATATAATAATAATAATAATAATAATAATAATAATATATAGAAATTATTTTTATATATATATATATTTGTACTAACCAGTATTTTGTAATTAATACTAATGATAAAATTGTTAACAGCTCCTCAAAAAATTAAAGAAAGAAAAGAAACGAAGAAACTGTTCAATGAACCCAGTTGAAAGCGTCTGACGTGGCGCTTCATCTATCCACGCGGCGTACTCAACTCTCATTAAGCCATGTCATACGAAAGCTTCCATGCCATCGTTTACTACCACATTTAAAAAAAAAACGATCCCATTTAATAACTTCATATAAATTTTTCATTAATTACTTTCATTTTAAAAAGTAGATAATTTCTATATTTGCATAAATTTATAGCCTCTTATAAATATACATTTATTTCTATCATTTAAAAACGTGTATTGACATCCTAAAATAACTTTTAACAAATTCATATAAAATTTTCTTTAATTACTTTTATTTTTAAAACATAGAGAATTTTATATATGCAAAAATTTATAGCCTTTTTTAAATATATATTTACTTTAATCCTTTTTTACCTTATATAATATCATCCTTAAACAACGCCCTAATAGCTTTTGATTCAAGCACAGATCTCTATTCTCTCTACATTTGAATTGGTCCTCTTCTATTTTGCAGATTTCTTAATCAAAAGATATCCATCATACTTTTGTAAGTGTGTTGTTTTGGGCGATTTTATTTTCAAAACTACAAAATCATTGTTGCTCAATAAATGTGTATAGATTAGTTAAAAAAACAGTTTGTAATCTTTATCTTCACAACTTTTTTCTTACTTTCGCAGGCTAGACTTTGGGATACGAGATCTACTTTGGGATTAAGGTACTTGACAGACTTCTTCTATTATTTTTCTCCCTCAAATGTATAAGGTGAATTTAATTATAATCTTTATCTTCTAACCGATTCTAGTTTCGTTTTCTGGTAGGGCGGGCTTCAAAATATATCACAATAAAAAATATTTGTGATCAAGGTACTAGATCCGATTTCAACTATTATTTCTTCAATCTAATATGTAAGGTATGATTTCATTAAAATATTGAGGTGCTTAACTCTCTAAATTATATGGTGTTTTAGTATTTTCATTAAAATATTGAGGTGCTTAACTCTCTAAAATATTGAGGTGCTTAACTCCAAAAACCGTGTCACCCTCCCTCGATTTTCTCCCTTCTCTATTCTTATTTTTTAAACTTCTCAAATCTCTCTCATTAAAACCCTCAAATCGATTGAATGTTTTCTTTTACTACAATATTATGTATATTGCGGTTTTTTATACAAAACATTATTATCTTCACTAATTATTACCTAACCAATTTTTAGAATCTTTTCATTGACATAATTTTTATTTATTACTAAAATTTCAATTTCTAATTTCTGGAAGACTTTTAATTTTTTCTATTAAGTTTTAAAATGCTATAATTAATGCTACTTACCATTATGAATGATTCTACTTCCCTCATCCTTCTTTACCACTAATTAAACGATTTTTAATTTGCTCTCTCATGAAATTTTCAATTTTTACCTATAAATTTGAAATCAAAGCTAAAGTTGACAGGAAATTGAGTACCGTTAGATTATTTAGCCAATGATTTTTAGTGATCATATCTCTTCCACTTTTTCTGGTAATAATGTTATACAATTTTTGTTCTTTTTTATGTCTAGATGCATTTTCTTTTTAATCTGTATGTTTTCCTCTCTTTTTTGTTAGTTTTTATTACGTTCCTATTTTACTATTTTCTTTTCTAAAAAGTTTCAGGTTTTTGTTCCACATTTTTTTTATTATTCCACATTTTTTTGGTTTGTCTACCATTTTTAAGTTTCTATACTCAATCAGTTTCTAATTTTTTCTTCATTTTTGTAATATTTCTTTAACTCTATGTAGCTGAAAAGGTGAATAACAAGAAGAAGATAAAGAGAGGAAGATGATGTAAAGAAGAAGAGGAGGAGGAATATGTACATACGAGATATTTTTTGTAGTACAACAAAAACTTTATTTTTTTATTTTTTTGGCTCTCCGGTTATGACCAGTATTTTACTTTTGCTTTACTTTGGTTTAAACTAAAGAAATGAAGAAATGGACATCGCAAAGATTGAAATCAAGATGATGGAGAAGTTTATTTTTGAGCTCTTTGTATTTTAATAATTAACTATCAATTACAATATTCAACATCAAAACTATTGACTTGAACACCTAAGGTTAGTGATAAATTACAATCACATAAGAATTACATGTCTAAGGATGTGCATATCATGTTTCTGCAAAATATTAATTATTTGCAATATTTTTTTAAGTGTTTTGTGAAACATTTTTAGAATTGAAAATCTTAGTCCAACTATTATAATTAACTTTTTTAATAAGCTAAATGTTCACGATAAAGATATCTATACTATATTACTATAGCAGAAACTTTTAATGTTGATGTGGTAGACTTAAGACACATAGATTGCCACATATCAATGTTTAATTAGCTACTATAAAAAAAATTAGTATTAATAAATAGAAAATATCTAATTAAAATTTTGATATTTGTAAAATTCTTGCTCTCATTCTCTCCTTAAATTAAGTAATTTTAATATCTTTAATTAAAAATATAAATTAAATTAGTAAAACTAACAATTAAAATATCTAATTAAAACTAAAATAAGAATATTTAATGAAATGTGCCTGGGCAATTGCTCGGGCGTGCAAAGACTTGTAATATACTATAGGAGAAGCTTTGGATTAACAAAACCCTCTTTCTTAGGTGTGGGTTAAAAAAATCTACATTATGAACATATGATCCGATCTATTTTCTATTATTAGTGTAGGTTAAAAAAACCTACATTATAAATATATGGGCCAATCTATTAACTATTATATAATATACTATAGGAGAAGCCTTTTTCAAATTCTAAAACAATTAAATTTTATAATTATATAATTAAAAAAAAATTTGTTTTAAAAGAAACCCCCATGCCTTGCACAGGATATGGAGGTTAATATATATTATACAGATGAAACTTTGGGTTAGCAAAACCCTCTCTCTTACGTATGGGTTAAAAAAACTAACATTATAAATACCTGGTTCAATATATAAAAAGACGGATATTTCCACACTAAATAAAAGAAGTTTCCAAAAAATAAAATACTTAAAAAAAATGTTTCTAAAAATTAATAAAATTAAAAATAACTCAGAAAAGTTATAATATATATAGATAGTTAGATAGATATAGATAATTCTAAAGTCTTTGTATGACCCACGCACTATTAAAGTCTATGTAGGAAATAATGAGTTTCCTTAATTACTTCTTGATATCCATCTCACAAAAACTTTATGGTTTAGTCTTCTTCCTGTTAATACATAATAATATCACCAAAGACTTTTTATTTTTATGGAACATTAAATACTTTATAGTTTGGTCTTCTTCCTGTTATGTTTAGTCTCCATTTTCTCTATTAATTCTTGTTATTTTTTATTTTTTTCGTTGTTATGGTCCGTTTTATGGGTTTTTCTAATCTCTCCAAGGTGTAGAACAAGACTTTAGAGAGTCCCTTATTGGCTCTAATTTTTATGTAATGTACTTCCGTGACTGCTGTGCCATGAGATTATTCTAATTATTTAGCCTTGAATTTAAGATTTTATTTAGCTCACCCTTACTTATATAGCCCCCCGTATATAACCCCCCACTTGTGGGGCCCACATGGAATGCATCTGTGAAACCCCGTTAATAATAATAATAATAATAAAAGTTGGCTAACAAAAAAAAGAGGGGAGATAAGGATATATTTTTTGCTAGGTTTGGGGGACACGGGCTGGCCTCACCCGCGGCCCAGCCCGTGACCTAAACTCAGCCCGCCACCTCCGTCTCCCCCAATTAGCTGTATGCTAATAAAAAAAAAAAAACAAGAAAAGAAAGAAAAGAAGAAGAGAAGGAGAGCT
Organism: Macleaya cordata; assembly: GCA_002174775.1. NCBI lineage: Eukaryota > Viridiplantae > Streptophyta > Magnoliopsida > Ranunculales > Papaveraceae > Macleaya > Macleaya cordata. The sequence continues at coordinate 140,906 of MVGT01001959.1, read as the reverse complement.
TGAGAGAGAGAGAGAGCTGAGAGATAGAGAGAGAGACGCATGAGAGACTGAGAGAGAGAAAATAAGAGAGGGAGAGACCGAGAGAGAAAGAGGCTAAAAGAGAGAGAGAACTGAGAGAGAAGGAAAGACTGAGAGAGAGAAGTCGCCGAAGAAGGAGAACGGAACAGCAGCAGGTGCCGTTCCAGCTGCTACAGAGAGAAGAAGAAGAAAAAAAGAGGGGACAACAAAAACGCAAGAGGAAGAAGGAGGAAGAAGGAGAAGAAGGAAGGAAGAAAGAAGGAAGTAGAAGAAAGGGGAAATCATCCCCATTCTTCTCCCTCAACCTCTAAACTCCTTGGGTAAGATTTTCAACCCATTTCACCTTCAACTTCAGCTGATTTTTCTGAGTAATAACCTAGGGTTTTTATTCAACATGCTTGTTAGTGTAGATCTTGGTGTTTTGGAGCTAAATAGTGGAAAAGGTGATGAGATGTGCTAATTTTTTTGTGTTAAGGTGAGAAATCAACACCCTAATGTTTTAGATCTTGTGATTTTTGTAATGTAAATTGAAGTTTTTGAGGAAAAATGAAAATTTATGAGGAAAACGAAATTTTATTATGAATTAGAAATGTTAGATGGATGGGTTGAAGATATAATATGAGTTTATGGTTTTTATGATCTTAATTCCTCTATTTTTGATGCATGCAAGTAAAGACTTGAAAATGATGAGGTTATGGTGGTTAATCCTAGTGAAGTTGTGGATGATGATAGAAAAAAAAATTGATGTTCAAGATAGATAAATTAGATGGTGAAATCTATATTATTGGGATGATTTTCTTTAGTTTCATACTAACGATGGTGCTTGGTTGTGGTGAATATAAAATCTTGCATTGTTTTGGTGGATAATGACTTCTAAAACTAGGATAAAGTTTGTGGATTGTTTTAAGTATTCTTAGGACCGTTAATGATGGTTAAAGTTGAAGTTTACCTTACTTAGTTTTAAGTGATTATTTCTTAAGCTTATGGCTATAATGAACACAAAGAGTTTGAAAAAAATGATTCATGCTCTAGAATTTTATAAGCTCATGCTTGTAGGTAATTACACCTTGTTTGGGGATTTTGATGATTCCAATAGAACCTTGAGTTTGGGTCTAGAAATTCGATGATGATGGTGTATGAAATTTTTGAAGATTCATATGTAATTCAGCTTGGTGATAGTGGGTAATGAATCTAAGTTATTTTAGATGGAACTATCATGTTGAAGACTATGGAGATCAATTTTAAGCTGAAGATGTGATTTATGGGATAGGTTATCTTTATGTACTATTTTGAGGAATTTTATTTCATTAGAGAGCAACAATGAAGTTCACAATATTTGAGGCTTTAAGTGATAATCCTATCTTGTCTTTCAGTGGAAATGGGTTGATGAGAGACGTTTGAAGTAGGAGTAGTACTAATCCTACTAACCGATAAAGTTTAGAGTAGTACTCTAATTCGTTGGTGTTTCTTGATTTTAAATTTTTATTGTTTCTCTTCTATCTATTCGACTTTTTGGTTTTAAGTTTAGAACCTAATTCTGTCTTTTGTTTCTTTGTCCAGCTGGTGAGCTGGGTGTTGCTGACTCTCTGGGTGAGGAGGATCAGTTCCTGTACCGCTAGCGGTAGGTGGTCAATTCATCTTAATAGCACCCAACTATTTTAATGCATGTTTCAAAATAATAAGTATGTATTTTCTTTGTATACACGACATGGCATGTGATTTATGAATAACAACGAACTTATGATGTGAAGAAAGCATTGAGAAACTGATTTTAATAAGGAAAAATGCATGCTCGATTATATATCATGTTTATAAAATATTTCTCATTGATTTGTGAACTGTTGTGACTTCAAATTCTCATATCATGACTTATGTGGATGAAATGATGGTTATGTTTGGAAAACCATATTTTACATGTAAAGATGAAACCGTGTTTGACATATTGAAAATCTTCGAAAGAGACGAGAATCTGTTTTATCGAGTATTTTCTCGATGTGAAACCCAACTTTGAAAATGTGACAAAAAGGAATTTCTTCCGTGGTCGCCTATAGACGGTAGTGGCGTCTCACTACTAGGCTTGATAGGGTTCACGACGACACGGAGAACCGTGTATGCCTTAGGTGGACTGGTGTCTGTGTTACTTCCACTCGGATTCCTGCCCGAGCGATCTGTGTGTGTTGGCCGCCAGGGTTCCTCACCCTTACGGGAGTGGGTGAGTTGGTTTGCTAGGTCCACAGACTTGGGTGCGTGGGTTTGCCTGCCAAGGATCCTCACCCTTATGGGGGTGGGTGAGTTAGCTTGCCATTGTCCCGCACTATAACGCCCCGTACTCCAAAACAAGGGACATTACCATCAGTCTATAACGAGACTCAAATCCGGCAGAGTCTCCCCTATAAACTGGACCCTTTGTCACCTAATAAACACAGTGCATACAAGAAAATACGCAGCGGAAGAAAATTTAAACAAAAGGGTATGCACTAAAAATTTGCCACCCATTTCTTTTCTCAACTCAACTGAAATCCCAACGATGTAGGACCAGGAGGAACCTACAAATAACTACGACATTCAAATTTCTCACTTAACATGGATATAACTGTGATATAATATATAGTTATGTTTTTTGTTTCCTGTCAAAATATATATAGTGGGAGAAGATAAAGCAGGAGTTGTATTCATATAAAACAAAGTAACATCAGTCTCACAATTGAGCCATAAAACATAAGTCACAAGTAAGAGGATTAGACATAGAAAAACGTCTACTGTGACTGACGAGAGGGAAACCAACATCAATCCCAAAACCAGGAATCCTCGCCAAGAACATCGTCACAGCACCACTAAGGATCCTATCTCGATCCTCAAAAGTCAACAGTAAAACCACGAAAACAATTGGGTGAGAAACTCAGTAGGTAGATCAACCATCCTAATACCATCACATGCAGCGATTAATCCGATAACAACTCAAAAGAATTTATAACAGCAATGCATATTATATAGTCGATTGAAACATCAAGAAAACCTGCATATACATATACAAACAATAGCAGTGTACTCTGCTAGTATAGCCAAGGAATACGACTGGGTTACCCCAGTCAGAGTTGCTTCAAGATCAAGTACTAAGTACGTAAAATTTGACGACTGCAGACTAAACAAGGGCCCCCAACAAATCCAGAAAAGGTTCCCCGACAACCTTCCCCCGCGTCTAACACCCATCGGGCAGGCATGCGAACCTTAGCTAAATTAGTTACTCAACACCACCAACAAAAATAGTTTACCAGGAAACAATCATGACTTCCCAGACTTCCCTAGATGTACCTGTCTCCCTGACGTTCCATTCCGCTCTGAAGACAAAACCACCTAGCAAAGTCTCAGGTGGTGTACCACATCCGGATAAGCATGATCCACCATCCTTGTAGAAAGTCCTCAACCTTCTACAAGCTTACCTTAGTGATAATATATAGTAATATATATATAGGTTGTATGCCTTTTAAGTTAAAGTTCGAAAACTATTTTGGAAGAACCCTTTTGAAACAAATGTCCTTTTTATAGAAATCCCCTTTTGAAAATTCATCTCCTTTGAAATCCACATACAACAAGTGTAACTGGTCCTAAGTGTAACGCCCCGTACCCCAAATACAAGGGACATTACCATCAGTCTACAACGAGACTCAAATTCGGTAGAGTCTCCCCTGTAAACTGGACCTTTCGTCACCTAATAGACACAGTGCATACAAAAATTATACGCAACGGAAGTAAAGAAACTAAAGGTATGCACACAAAAATTTGCCACCCATTTTTTGTTTTCTTAACTCAACTGAAATCCCAACGATGTAGGATCAGGAGGAACTTGCAAATAACTACGACATTCAAATTTCTCACTTAACATGGATATAATTGTGATATGATATATAGTTACGTTTGTTGTTTCATGTCAAAATATATATAGTGAGAAAAAATAAAGTTGGAGTTGTATTCATATGATAAAAGTAACATAAGGCTCACAACCGAGCTATAAAACATAAGTCACAAGTAAGAGGATTAGACATAGTAAAACGTTCACTGTGACTGACGAGAGGGAATCCTACATCAAACCTAAAACCAGGAATCCCTCGCCAAGAACCTCGTCATAGCACCACTAAGGATCCTATCTCAATCCTCGAACGTCAAGTGTAAAACCACGAAAACAATTGGGTGAGAAACTCAGTAGGTAGATCAACCATCCTAATATCATCACATGTAGCGATTAATCCGATAACATCTCGAAAAGCATCTGTAAAAGCAGTGCATATTATATCTTTGATTTGAACATCAAAGAAAATCATGCATATACATATACAAACAATAGCAGTGTACTTCTGCTAGTATAGCCAAGGAACACGATCGGGTTATCCTAGTCAGAATTATTTCAAGATCAATACCAAGTGCAACAATTTGACGACTGCAGACTAGACAAGGGCCCCCAACTAATCCAGAGAAGGTTCCCCGATAACCTTCCCCCGCGTCTAACACCCATCGGGCAGGCTTGCGAACCTCAGCTAAACTAGTTACTCAACACCACCAACAAACATGGTTTACCAGGAAATAATCGTAACTTCCTAGACTTCCCTAGATGTACCTATTTCTCTGGCGTCCCATTCCGCCCTAAGGACAAAAACACCTAGCAAAGTCTCAGTTGGTGTACCACATCCGGATAAGCATGGTCCACCATCCTTGTAGAAAGTCCTCAACCTTTCACAAGCTCACCTTAGTGATAATATATAGTTGTATATATATAGGTTGTGTGTCTTTTAAGTTAAAGTTCGAAAACTATTTTGGAAGAACCCTCTTGAAAACCGAAATCCTTTTTGTAGAAATCCCCTTTTTGAAATTTCTTCTCTTTTGAAAATCTACATACAACAAGTGTAACTGGTTCTAAGGGTAAGGAACCATGGCAAACCAACTCACCCATCCTCGTAAGGGTGAGGATCCCTGGCAAGCCAACTCGCTCACCCGCGTAGGCCGCGGAACCATGGCATGCCAACTCGCTCACCTACGTAGGTCACGGAACTATAGCAAGACAACATACCCACCTTCGTAAGGATGAGGGAACCTTGTCAAGCTAACTCGCACACCAAGTCCGTGGAACCATGACATGCCAACTCACAGATCACTCGGGCGGGAATCCGAGTGGAAGTAACACAGGCACCAGTGCACCTAAGGCATACACGGTTCTCCGTGTCTTCGTGAACCCTATTAAGCCCGGTAGTGAGATGCCCCTACCGACTTTAGGCGATCACGGACAGAATTTCCTTTTGTCACGTTTTCCAAAGTTGGGTTTTCACTTCGAGAAAAACACTCGATAAAACAGATTTTCGTCTCTTCCAAAGGTTTTCAATATATATATTAAACATAGTTTTCCAGCATAACCATCATTTCACCCACATAAACCGTGATAGTAAAATTGAAGTCGCATTTGTTCACAATTCGAGAGAAATATTTCATAAACATGATATGAAATCAAGCATGCATATTTCCATATTAAACCAGTTTCTCAATGTTTTCTTCATAACATCAGTTTGTTGTTATCCATAAATTTCATGCCATGCCTTGCATACAAAAGTACATACATAACAGTTCGAAACATGCATTTAAAAAGGTTGGGTGCTATTAAGATGAATTGAGCACCTACTTCTAGCGGTACAGGAACTGATCCTCCTCACCCAGAGAGTCAGCAACACCCAGCTCACCAGCTGGACTAAGAAACAAAAGACAGAATTAGGTTCTAGCACTTAGAACCAAAAATCGAATAGATAAAAGAGGAACAATAAGAATTTAAAATCAAGGAACACCAACGACTTAGAGTACTACTCTAAACCTCAACAGTTGGTAGGATTAGTACTACTACTTCAATCGTCTCTAATCAACCCATTTCTACTGAAAGACAAGATAGGATATTAACTAGAGCCTCAAATAATGCGAACCTCATCGTTGTTCTTCTAATGAAATAGAATTCCTCAAAATAGCACAGAAAGACAACCTATCCCATAAATCTTATCTTCAGTTTAAGATTGATCCCCGTAGTCTTCAACATGCTAGTTCTATCTAAAATAACTTAGATTCATAATCCACTATCATCAAGCTAAATTTCATATGAATCTTCAAACTTTCACACACACCATCATCATCAAATTTCTAGACCCAACTCAAGGTTCCATTGGAACCACCAAAATCACCAAACTCTAAGTAAGGTAAGCTTTCACTTAAACCATCGTTAATGGTCCCACGAATACCTAAAACAATCCCCAAACTTCATCCTAGTTTTAGAAATCATTATCCACCAACACAATGTAGGATTTTTACATTCATCACAACCAAGCACCATATTTAGTATGAACCTAAAGGAAATCATTTCAATACTATAGATTCCACCATCTAATTTATTTATCTTAAACGTAAAATTTCTTCTCTATCATCATCTACAACTTCATATTGTTCCTAAACACCAACTAAAGGACAAAACCATGGTCATCTTTACAATTGTATTCCATAAAAATTTAGCTGCACAAAACAGCCCCAAAATGTCTAAAATGGTCTATGAGGTCCCATTTAACTTATAGAAACCATTAACACTTAGGATATGGAAGATCCCTTTGGATTTTACATCACCTAACCTCATCATTTTCAAGTCTTCACTTGCATGCATCAAAATGGGGGAAAATAAGATCATAAAAACCCATATATTCACATCAAATCTTTTACCCATCCATCTAACAATTTCTAATGCATAACAAATTTCATTTTCTTCAAAAAAACCCAAATTTACATCACTAAATTTCACCCAAAACAGAGGGAAAGTGCTGAAATCTTACCTCACTTCCAAAATCAGACCTTAGACCTCCTCTTTTCCACCATTAAACTCCCTCAAAACTAAGATCTACACCAAGGAAATAAAGAAAACAAGAAACCTAGGTTATTACACTACAAATCAGGAAAAATTTAGGGGTTTAGGCTAGAAAAATTTACCTCCCCTTTCTCCTTCTTCTTTTTCTTCTTCTTCTTCTTCTTCTCCTTCTTTCCTCTCCTTCTTCTTCTTCTTTTTCTTCTTCTTCTTCTTCTTCCTTTTCTTCTGCTAGTCGACAGCTGCTACCGGCGGCAGCAACTGTACCTCCCCGGCGTGACAGCAGCAGCAGCTGTCTTCTTCTTCCTTCAGCTCTCTCTCTTTCTCTCTCGATCATTCTCTCTCTGCTCTCCCTCACGATTTGCCTCTCTCACTCTCTCTCAGCTTCTCTCCCTCACGATCTCAGCTCTCACTCCCTCTCTCAAAGTCTCTCCTACTCTCTCTTTTACTCTCTTCTTTCCTTTCTTTTCTTTTTTTGTTTGCTCTTAATATTATTATTAGTATTTTTTTTGTTAGTGGGGTTTCACAATCATCCCCCCCCTTAAAAGAAATTTTGACTTTGAAATTTAAGTGAACTACTACATTTCCAATGTTTAAACTCTATTATCAAGTTGCACCTCCACGTCATGTTTACTTAATGATCTTCTAATTGCTTCCAACTACCCAGCCACAAGTAATTCTACATAATTCGTTAGCCACACATGATGTAAATCATAATATAGGATCAACTTGTACTTTAGTGGTAGCTAGGGTCGTAGTCAAGTTACTAATGGGATGTGCCACCCTATCCATCCTTGGAAGTCTATCTCATAAGCACAAAACTATTCTCCTCAATAAGATAACACTAATGTCAAAGATAATTAGATCTTCGAACTCTAAAACTAACTCCTAATACCCCAAAATCTATTTAACTTTAACTCCTTTGGAGTGGATTAAGCCATTAGTGAAGATACAAATGAAAATTCTCTCTATAACTCTATCTTAAGAGCTAGGATAACAACAATAGTAACAAAACAACAATACGCAACACTTTCCAAGGTCTAAGAAACCCCTTTTAACTAGAGTTCACACTTCAGGTTTCTAGCATACAATATGCATTATTATAATGCTTGTAAGGCAATCCTCAAATAATACTCATGTTCCATATGTATGCTCAAATATATATATGATTCACCACTTAGCAATCCAGATATTTTCTACATATTTCATTCATCGAATCCAAAAGTGTAGCTGGTACAATAGTTTCATATAATTTTTCACCATTCAGTGATATAATTAGATTGAATATCCTTGATCTTTTTCCTTCTCACTATTGCCATTATCTGGATTTTAGTTAGACTAGTAACACAAGTATCTTAAACTACTCCACAAACCCACACTTATAATTCGTAAGTCCCCAAGAATTCATTACAATAACTTTGATCATACAAGGTCAATCAAGTATTGCTTCAAATCTTAGATGGAAAGCCTAAGCAGACATGCCCTTATGTAACATCATATACCACTAATATTTCTCTACCACAAATAATTTAAGGATATTTCTTAAGGGTCATCTCTATTAATTCCACAAAGAGATTACAATTTTTTGTATTCAGTCAATCCACAAAGCATAGCAAGACTCTAGTAGCATCCACATAGAGCCACACAAATTTATCCTAGGTATAGGTCTATAAATACAAATTTTGAGTTACTCATATCATCATTAAGTTCTCAAGAATTTCTAAACACACATAATTGATCAAGAAATCCATCAACATATCAAAATAGATGTTTCTCTCTTGATTGTAACTTCATTCCAGCTCTTGTAGTCAACTCTACCAAAACAAGATATTACTCCAACCTAGGTAGCTTACAAGAATGTAGCATTACACGCTTCCAAGAGTTACCACTACAAGGGGATCAAGTCATTTCCTCGATATAACACCCACTAAGTCTCTAATGAAATTGAAGTTTAGTCACCTCTAATAACAAAGCTAGGCACTATTCGGGCTACAGAGAAAAACTTAGGAATATTCTTAGAAGTTTCCTCTTTAATTCCTCAACTACAGATACTCAGGCGATTGGCTAATCTAGCAAGTTAAAGCATGCTTGCAGTAACCTTTGTCTACTCATTTTCATCATTAAACCTTCAACTCCTCTCCCAACTCCAAGCCACATTGTCCAAATCTGTACTTTTGTCCCTATACCTAACTACTAGTTGTCTGAAATCTAAATCATCACCATCTTAAAGGCATATGGTATGTTATCCCTAATCAATCCTCAAATTCTTATCGAAGCCCCGAATATTTTACTCCATCAAGGATACCTTCATTCTCACCAAGTATGCCAAAACTTTACAAAACACATTAGAGTCAACCAAACCATCACATGTATACCGAGCTGTAAGCAAGGTTTAGACCTCGCCGTCACACCGAAAAACATTAAGGAATGTAAAAATCGATAAAATCACGAAATCAATAAAACAAAAGTCAAAAATATAATAAAGACATAAGTCTTTTAGTATCTTGGTGTCTTTTACTTCATTTACATCTTCAAGCTTTTAAGACATTTTCCTACTCTTGGTGGCTTTTATCTTGTTATTTGATCTACTCAGAGCTAACAATGCTCTGATACCATCTGTAACGCCCCGTACCCTAAATACAAGGGACATTACCATCAGTCTACAACGAGACTCAAATCCGGCAGAGTCTCCCCTGTAAACTGAACCTTTCGTCACCTAATAGACACAGTGCATACAACAATTATACGCAGCGGAAGTAAAGAAACTAAAGGAATGCACACAAAAATTTGCCACCCATTTTTTTGTTTTCTTAACTCAATTGAAATCCCAACGATGTAGGACCAGGAGGAACCTGCAAATAACTACGACATTCAAATTTCTCACTTAACATGGATATAATTGTGATATGATATATAGTTACAATTGTTGTTTCATGTCAAAATATATATAGTGAGAAAAGATAAAGTAGGAGATGTATTCATATGATAAAAGTAACATAAGGCTCACAACCGAGCCATAAAACATAAGTCACAAGTAAGAGGATTAGACATAGTAAAACGTTCACTGTGACTGACGAGAGGGAATCCTACGTCAAACCAAAAACCAGGAATCCCTCGACAAGAACCTCGTCACAGCACCACTAAGGATCCTATCTCGATCCTCGAACGTCAATTGTAAAACGACGAAAACAATTGGGTGAGAAACTCAGTAGGTAGATCAACCATCCTAATATCATCACATGCAGCGATTAATCCGATAACATCTCGAAAAGCATCTGTAAAAGCAGTGCATATTATATAGTTGATTTGAACATCAAAGAAAATCCTGCATATACATATACAAACAATAGCAGTGTACTTCTACTAGTATAGCCAAGGAACACGACCGGGTTAACCCAGTCAGAATTATTTCAAGATCAATACCAAGTGCAACAATTTGACGACTGCAGACTAGACAAGGGCCCCCAACTAATCCAGAGAAGGTTCCCCGACAGCCTTCCCCCACGTCTAACACCCATCGGGCAGGCATGCAAACCTCAGTTAAACTAGTTACTCAACACCACCAACAAACATAGTTTACCAGAAAATAATCATGACATCCCAGACTTCCCTAGATGTACCTGTCTCCCTAAGGTCCCATTCCACCCTGAAGACAAAAACACCTAGCAAAGTCTCAGATGGTGTACCACATCCAGATAAGCATGGTCCACCATCCTTGTAGAAAGTCCTCAACCTTTCACAAGCTCACCTTAGTGATAATATATAGTAGTATATATATAGGTTGTGTGTCTTTTAAGTTAAAGTTCGAAAACTATTTTGGAAGAACCCTCTTGAAAACCGAAGTCTTTTTTGTAGAAATCTCCTTTTTGAAATTTCTTCTCTTTTAAAAATCTACATACAACAAGTGTAACTGGTCCTAAGAGTGAGGAACCATGGCAAGCCAACTCACCCACCCTCGTAAGGGTGAGGATCCCTGGCAAGCCAA
>MVGT01001959.1:86851-119586 GCA_002174775.1 Macleaya cordata | reverse complement strand
AGGAGGAAGAAGGAGAAGAAGGAAGGAAGAAAGAAGGAAGAGGAAGAAAGGGGAAATCAGCCCCATTCTTCTCCCTCAACCTCTAAACTCCTTGGGTAAGATTTTCAACCCATTTCACCTTCAACTTCAGCTGATTTTTCTGAGTTAATAACCTAGGGTTTTTATTCAAGATGCTTGTTAGTATAGATCTTGGTGTTTTGGAGCTAAATAGTGGAAGAGGTGATGAGATGTGCTAATTTTTTGTGTTAAGATGAGAAATCAGCACCCTAATATTTTAGATCTTGTGATTTTTGTGATGTAAATTGGAGTTTTTGAGGAAAAACGAAAATTTATGAGGAAAACGAAATTTTATTATGAATTAGAAATGTTAGATGGATGGGTTGAAGATTTGATATGAGTTTATGGTTTTTATGATCTTAATTCCTCTATTTTTGATGCATGCAAGTGAAGACTTGAAAATGATGAGGTTATGGTGGGTAATCCTAGTGAAGTTGTGGATGATGATAGAAAAAAAAAATTGATGTTCAAGATAAATAAATTAGATGGTGAAATCTATATTATTGCGATGATTTCCTTTAGTTTCATACTAAAGATGGTGCTTGGTTGTGGTGAATATAAAATCTTGCATTGTTTTGGTGGATAATGACTTCTAAAACTAGGATGAAGTTTGTGGATTGTTTTAAGTATTCTTGGGACCGTTAATGATGGTTAAAGTTGAAGTTTACCTTGCATAGTTTTAAGTGATTATTTCTTAAGCTTATGGTTATAATGAACACAAAGAGTTTGAAAAAAAATGACTCATGCTCTAGAATTTTATATGCTCATGCTTGATAGGTAATTACACCTTGTTTGGGGATTTTGATGATTCCAATGGAACCTTGAGTTTGGGTCTAGAAATTCGATGATGATGGTGTATGAAATTTTTGAAGATTCATATGCAATTCAGCTTGGTGATAGTGGGTAATGAATCTAAGTTATTTTAAATGGAACTATCATGTTGAAGGCTATGGAGATCAATCTTAAGCTGAAGATGGGATTTATGGGATAGGTTATCTTTTTGTACTATTTTGAGGAATTTTATTTCATTAGAGAGCAACAATGAAGTTCATAATATTTGAGGCTTTAAGTGATAATCCTATCTTGTCTTTCGGTGGAAATGGGTTGATGAGAGATGTTTGAAGTAAGAGTAGTACTAATCCTACTAACCGATGAAGTTTAGGGTAGTACTCTAAGTCGTTGGTGTTTCTTGATTTTAAATTTTTATTGTTCCTCTTCTATCTATTCGACTTTTTGGTTCTAAGTACTAGAACCTAATTCTGTCTTTTGTTTCTTTGTCCAGCTGGTGAGCTAGGCGTTACTGACTCTCTAGTGAGGAGGATCAGTTCTTGTACCGCTAGAGGTAGGTGGTCAATTCATCTTAATAGCACCCAACCATTTTAATGCATGTTTCAAGTTAATAAGTATGTATTTTCTTTGTATACACGGCATGGCATGTGATTTATGAATAACAACGAACTTATGATGTGAAGAAAGCATTGAGAAACTGATTTTAATAAGGAAAAATGCATGCTCGATTATATATCATGTTTATGAAATATTTCTCATGGATTTGTGAACTGTTGTGACTTCAAATTCTCATATCATGACTTATGTGGATGAAATGATGGTTATGTTTGGAAAACCATATTTTACATGTGAAGATGAAACCGTGTTTGACATATTGAAAATCTTTGGAAGAGACGAGAATCTGTTTTATCGAGTGTTTTCTTGATGTGAAACCCAACTTTGAAAATGAGACAAAAAGGAATTTCTTCCGTAGCCGCCTAAAGACGGTAGTGGCTCTCACTACCGAGCTTGATAGAGTTCACAATGACACGGAGAACTGTGTATGCCTTAGATGGACTGGTGCCTGTGTTACTTCCACTCGGATTCCCGCCCGAGCGATTTGTGTGTGTTGGCCGCCAGGGTTCCTCACCCTTACGGGGGTGGGTGAGTTGGTTTGCCAGGTCCCACAGACTTGGGTGCGTGAGTTGGCCTACCAGGGATCCTCACCCTTATGGGGGTGGGTGAGTTGGCTTGCCATGGTCCCGCACCCTATGGGTGAGCGAGTTGGCTTGCTAGGGATCCTCACCCTTACGAGGGTGGGTGAGTTGGCTTGCTATGCTCCCTCATCCTTAGGATCAGTTACACTTGTTGTATGTAGATTTCAAAAGAGAAGAAATTTCAAAAGGAGGTTTCTACAAAAAGGACTTTGGTTTTCAAAAAGGGTTCTTCCAAAATATTTTTCAAACTTAAACTTAAAAGACACACAACCTATATATATATACTACTATATGTTATCACTAAGATAAGCTTGTGAAAGATTAGAAACTCTCTAAAAGGATGGTGGATAATGCTTATCCGGATGTGGTACACCATCTGAGACTTTGCTAGGTATTTTTATCTTCAGGACGGTATGGGACATCAGGGAGACAGGGACGTTTAGGGAAGTCTGGAAAGTCATGATTATTTCCTAGTAAATCATGTTTGTTGGTGGTGTTGAGTAACTAGTTTAGCTGAGGTTCGCATGCCTACCCGATGGGTGTTAGACGCGGGGGAAGGTTGTCGGGGAATCTTCTCTGGATTAGCTGGGGGCCCTTGTCTAGTCTGCAGTCGTCAAATTGTGCGCACTTGGTATCTGATTTGAAGTAACTCTGACTGGGGTAATCCGGTCGTGTTTCTTGGCTATGCTAGCAGAAGTACACTATTGTTATTTGTATATGTATATACAGGATTTTCTTTGATGTTTCAATCAACTATATATTATGCATTGTTGTTATAAATGCTTTTGAGATGTTATCGGATTAATCGCTGCATATGATGGTATTAGGATGGTTGATCTACCTACTGAGTTTCTCACCCAATTGTTCTTGTGGTTTTACAGTTGACATTTGAGGATCGAGTTAGGATCCTTATTGGTGCTGTGACGACGTTTGTTTAGCGAGGGATTCCTTATTTTATGGTGGATGTAGGTCTCCCTCTATTCAGTCACAATGGATGATTTACTACTTCTATTCCTTTTTCTTGAGACTTATGTTTTATAGTTTGGGTTGTGAGCTTTATATTACTTTTGTTTTATATGAATGCGACTTCTACTTTATCTTCTCTCACTATATATATTTTGACAAGAAACAACAAACATAACTATATATTATATCACAAATATATCCATGTTAAGTGAAAGATTGAATGTCATTGTTATTTGCAGGTGACTTAGAGGATGGGATAATTTTAGACAATGTTATCTTGACAGGTCCCTCCTAATCCTACATCGTTGGGATTTCAGTTGAGTTGAGAAAAAAAATGGGTGGCAATTTTGTGCATACCTTTAGCTTTTTGTTTCCGCTGTGTATATTTATTGTATGCACTGTGTTTATCAGGTGACGGAAAGGTCTAGTTTACAGGGGAGACTTTGCCGGATTTGAGTCTCATTGTAGACTGATGGTAATGTCCTGTGTTTTGGGGAACGGGCATTACAGCATCTAGGATCAATTTTTAGAGAAAATGATCTACATTATGAGGAGAACATAGTTACATGAAATCAGCTTGTTCTAAAACTTATAACCTCAAATCTACTCGTTTTAAATAAACGGTCAAAATAAAAGCTTAAAACTTGCAAATTTTTCAAAAGATAATTTGAGGGGGTTAAAAGTTTTAGAACAAGCTATTTTTGAATATGATGAAATACATAATGAGGAGAACATCCTCTCCAAAAATCAGCTCTTACATGCATTACATGTGGGCCCCACAAGCGAGGGATTATATAAGGGGGCTATATAATTTGGCCCTATATATATATATAAGGGGGTTAAATTTCAGATTGGGAGAAATCTAAAATATAAAACAAAGATAAATAAAGAGAAAATCGACACAAAGAATTAGCATGGTAAGAATTAACGTAGTTCGGTCTGATCATCGACCTACGTCCATGACGGAGAAAGCCAACCGGCTACATCTTTATTGATCAGTTGATGACAATTACAACTTGATACCTGAAACACATAGAAGCACTCTTATTTATAGAGTGAAGAGACTTGTACCCTAAGACTCCTATACAATTAGAAAATTACAAATATTAGGAAACTTAAATTAATAGTTATCCTTGGAGATTCTTGTATATCGATGGAGATCTTAGATACCAAATTTGTGTGAGCTCTTGGATGGAGATCTTGCTGGATACTAAATATATGATGTTGATCCTCTAGTACCCCCTCAAGTTGGAGCGTGGAAGAATTGAGGTGACTAACTTGAACATGCAACAAACCACGGTTCTTTGTACTGCGGCTTAATTGAAGATGACCAAAACTAAATCGAAAACTCCTTCTCATGTACTTAATCAAAACTCTGCTACAAAAGGTTGTCAGAGGGTTTTTTTTGTCCTCTGTTCACCACTATAAAGAGACCATCTTCTTCCTCGTCTTCTTTGCCTTTTTTTTTACTTCATCTAAAACAAGTAGTGAAACATAAAACGTCATGTAATTGAAGTACATGATGTGCTTGGGCAAGCAGACAGCCATACATAAGAGCTCAGGGGATTATTTATAATCTACAAGAAGAACCGTACGATCAACACACCAATTGAGGATAGTAGAAGTAATTTGGTTGAATATAAAAACAACCATTAAAATTTGATTTGATAAGAAAATTGTGATTAGCAAATTAGTGATGGGAATAAAGTCCACCTTTGGTGGAGAGATTGGATAAATTGAATGAGGTGTTGTAATCATACACCTTTGTGGCATCACATTAAACACGACCCGATAATGAAACATGAACTAAAAATAAGAAAGAAGACCATCAAAATTTGATGGATTATGAAGGAATACAAAATAATTTTGAATGAGAGAAATATTAAAAAATGGAGTTGAAAAGTAAGCAAGAGATCATAACTTTTCAATTAGCCATATGGTCATCTGATATGATGAAACAACGAACATAGCCCTAAAGATTGCCATGCGATGGAGATCGCAACAACGATGAGGATGAAAACCAAAGCAGAACATGAACAACAGTGAAATCTTCTTTCACATAAATTTGTGAAAATTAAAATAAAGGGTACTAATAAATAGATTTCCCAATATCCAATTAGTGTTGACATGAGATCTTCAAAGATCAAACCAATCAAAGGTACCGCAAAAGCACGAATTATGGTGAGAATCACCAATTTCAAACTACATAGGTTTGAATGAATGACGTAGCAATAGGTGTACTACTATGTAGAAGCAATGAATAAAGAAAATACTTAATTGGTTGAAACATTGATGTTGTCCACCAAAGAAGTACTGAATCAAATATAAAAAAATCACCAGGGGTATCTTTCATCATTTCACAGCAGTAACTAAGAAAATTTGAGAAGCACCATGGCGGGTGCAAAAAAGAGAAAAAAGTACCAAGAAAAACCATAAACTGAAAAATAGAACTGATCAGAACTCTGTAATTGATGATGCCTAACGATGGGAAAATTGTCGTAATCGTTGGGGAGATGAACTGGAAGATAAATTAATGATAGTTCTTAGCAAAACAAATAAGCTTTGTAGATACAAACGAATTTTGTCCAACGACAAAGTTGGAGATGCCTCACCGATCAAAGACCGGATTGGAAGTGGAACGACAGAAGCAAGAACGGGGTGGACAGCAGCGATGATGTTGATGAAAACCAGCGGAAGCAGAACCATAGCAGTTCACCCGCTACACAAACATAGGAATAACATCCATGATTTTAAAAAAAGATGGCAGTGTGATGATGATAACCAGAGCGGATACGCAGCAGAACGATGATGGAAACTAGAGTCCATCAGAGAAGAGAACACACACTATCGGTAGAGCAAGCAACCAGAATGGTGGAAGAAAGTGAAAAATAGGATCGTTGAGCACTAAGGCTCTAATACCATGTTAAATTTTAGATTGGGAGAAATCTGAAATATAAGACAAAGATAAATAAACAGAAAATCGACACAAAGAATTAACGTGGTAAGAATTAACGTGGTTTGGTCTGATCATCGACCTACGTCCACGACGGAGAAAGCCAACCGGCTACATCTTTATTGATCAGTTGATGACAATCACAACTTGATACCTAGAACACATACAAGCACTCCTATTTATAGAGTAAAGAGACTTGTACCCTAAGACTCCTTGGAGATTCTTGTATTTCGATGGAGATCTTGGATACCAAATATGTGTGAGATCTTGGATGGAGATCTTGAATATATGATGTTGATCCTCAAATAATATATATATATATATATATATATAGATATGACATCCTAAAAATAATGAAAATTGATAGCATTTTAGGCAATTCTGCATCATCTTAATCACTCCCTCTCCTTTTTTTTGTATTAGTTTTGGTTTTTGTTTTTCATTTATTGGGAAATGGTCAGGGTTGGAGCCAAAAACTTGCAATATGAAGGTAAGATCTTCCCTAAACTCAACTGTTTTTTATCATTTGTTCCTTGAATAATTGGATTCATTGAGATGTTATATCTTATGGATTGTAGTAAATTAATTTTTCCTTTTGAATTATATATAGAACTTGTACCATTCGAGAGAGGTTACTTCAATTTAAGAAGGATAAAAGCTGCTACACAAAATTTCAGTTCTGAAAACATGATTGGTCGAGGTTCTTCTGGATCAGTTTACAAGGTCTAATGCTAAACTGTTTATTTGGTTGTGTTTTTCAATTCTCATATCAGCATCTTAACTAGTTTTACACTCCGGACTTCTGATTCAATCGAAACAATCCTTAAAATTACAGGGTTTTCTTCCTGATGGGATGGCAATCGCAGTGAAACAACTTATTTATACAAAATCAAAGAAAGGAAGAGTACAGTTTCAAAATGAAGTAGATACTATTTCTACATTGAGACACCCAAATCTTGTTAGATTGTTGGGGAACTGTAAAGAAAACAACCAGCTCCTACTAGTATATGAGTACATGGAAAGCGGTTGCCTTAACAAAGCTTTATTTGGTAAAAATATTACTCAATTACTTGTAGTTTTGATCAGTCTTAATTTTGTAGAAACTTAAAGTGGTTAGAAATTTGATTTTGTGCATGTCATGGCCAGAATTTGAAGCAGAGACTTAATTGGCCAACCAGAGTTAGAATTTGCTTTGGAATAGCAAAGGGTCTTGGTTTCTTACATGAAGAAGAAGAATCAAAAGCCAAGATTGTTCATAGAGATTTCAAACTTTCACATGTTTTGCTTGATAAATATCTTAATCCTAAGTTATCTGATTTTGGATTGGCTGTGCGTTTTCCAGGAGATATCAGGCACATCATCACCGCGGTAGCAGCAACAACGTAATTAAAACAAAACAAAGAATAAATGCACCTATTATTTCTGTTAGTAGTTTCAATTTTGTTTGATTACAATTTGGCCAATAACAGAAAATTGGGAACAAAATGCAGGTTATCCAAGTTCCAGATATATATATCACCACAAGAACCAAAACCTATAATCAATTTAGTTAAACCGAAACCATACAAATCGGGTTTCATTTAAATTTGTTGTAGCTCCCTAATTCTAAGTTTTTGTGCAGAAGTTATGTTCCTTTATTTTTTCAGCATATCTTGAAATTCAGAAAACTAAGAGCCAAACTAGGACTGAAACAGTAATGTTGCTAAATAAAATCCTTAGCTACACCCTTGTGTCTATCCAAAAGTAAAATAAAATCCTTACTGCAATTTCTGTTTTACTTTCTTGGCAGGGGATATATAGCCCCTGAGTACTTACAGCAGGGTATGGTAACGGAGAAAATAGATGTATTCAGATTCGGAGTAGTCATGCTCGAAATTATGAGTGGAAAACGTTTTCTTGAATGTAGTCCAAATGTTGAACATGTATTCCTTCCAGATTGGGTACGTTAAAAGTCCAATGCCACTCTCATTCAAACTATGAAATTATGAATGTATTTGTATGTAGCTTAAAGGTTTTGTTTTTGAATTACAGGCTTATGATTTACAACAGAAGGGAGATCTTGCACTGATTGATCAAGACTTGAAGACGAGCATTTCGGTGAAAGAAGCGACTACGGTGTTGGATTTGGCAATCTTATGCATTGATGAGTCTGCTACATTAAGGCCTAGCATGTCTGAAGTAGTGAGCATTCTCGAAGGGAGGACTATAATGAAGACCCCTCCACTGATGAACTCACCCTACTCCACAAGAGTCGATTCTGATAGCACAATGGTTGATGTCGCAGTTCGCAACTTAAGCAGCCCTCCAACAGAAACGAATGAAACCCACCAAGGGAATGTTTATGGCCCTAACGATGTGTGTGAGTGTAATGATGGGGCGGTTGCAATTCTTTCCTCTCATGTTGCATCAGAGGAGCAGGAGGAAGACAATGCCCACACTGCATTGAATGGTGATTTCATTTCTGTAAAGGATTCTATGGGTGAGAGATGGGAGGCTAAAATTAAACTTGAATATGTTGAACCCTCCTTTGAAGAAGGAAAGCTTTGTATCGAATGTTCAGATGAAGATTTTGTAGCTGGCTGTAGTGAATGGAAGGATTCTCTAATAGGAAATTTTGTGGACGAGAAAGCGCCATTCAATGTGAACAAAGAGATGGTTGAAAACCTTTGGGAAGTGAAGGGAAATCTTTCAGTGTCATCAATCGGAAATGGATACTTTCTGTTTCAATTCAATCACGTTGAAGATAAGGTAAGAGTTTTAGAATCATCGTGTCTTTGGCATATTGAACAAAGACCATTGGTTCTCAGAGAATGGGATTGGAAGATGAATTTTGATAAAGCTAAGATGAAGTCTCTTCCTCTTTGGGCTAAGATTTACAACTTACCTCTCTTCCTTTGGTCGTCTACCTTTCTTGGTAAGGTAGGGAGTGGGTTAGGAATTCCTTTGTATGTTGATCGAAAAACAAAGAACAGAGAGGTTGGCTTACGCAATGATTTGCATATATAAAAGTCGATGCAAGTAAACTATTACCGGAGTCGTTGAATATTTTAGTTAAAGGGGTGAGCTATGAACTCGATTTAGAGTACGATTGGAGACCCTCGAGGTGTACAAATTGTTGCACTTTCGGGCATATAGAATCAAAATGTGGGTTGTAGAGGTGGCACAGGTAGCTAATTCGCATGGTAGAATCAAGCCAGAGATGATCCTCAAGCACTAGTCTGTCTGATTTCGATAAAATAGTTAAACACGTTGTAGAAAAATCAGATTGATATGAACTTGTATTTTATGAAAAGTTAATTAAAGGATCTGAAACTCAAAAAGTAATGGAACGTATCTCTTTCTATAAACCATGTGACATTAAGAGTGTCCCGCATAGAAATTTGATTTCTAAATTAAGCATGGTCCATTAAAATCACATTCCATATCTACCATTTTCTCAAGAACACTCAGGACAAATTGATGAAATAACAAGCATGTAAGAAGAGGTAAAAATACATAGGAAAACACAAATAGAGTCCTAAGACAGAACAATAATTAGGTCAGTGATGATACGAAAGGATTGCAAATAAGGTCTGCAAGAAAGTGAGGAGTAGTAGTATAACAGCAGCAGTGAATGAGAGTACTGCCCATGGAGTATTGAAGTAATCATGCTTCAAAATGGCTCTCCATTTGTGCCATTTAGTCTCGAAATAAGCGTTGCATCTGTGACAAAGTCCATCATGGTAGAATTTAGTGATGCTCACCCCTTTACATAAATTATTAATCACTACTGCAAGCTCTTCATCATCTCCCAAGTAACATTGAACAATCTTTTTATGACAGAGTAATCTCACATCCTTCTCAGAGTTGATGAGGATATCCAGAAGTAAGACATAAGACGTGACCAGTGGCTTCAAAGTCCCATCACATTGCTCCATTGCTACTAAATTCCTTAGAATAACATCTGTACTTTCATCGAAAAAGAAAGGTGGAATTTCAAAAATCCCATCTTTGTCATTGAACTGAATATCCAGTAATCCATCAGCCTGTTCCTTTTTCTTGAAATTCACTCCAGCTTCCCAAAGATCTGTCACACAACGTGTGAATTCCCAAACTGGATAATGTCCTGCATCGTCCATCCGTCCCGACGAAGGCAGTAGAATACTTCGCAACAAATCCAGTACATGTTTAGGTTTGTTAATTATGCTAAAATCCGACCTGGTTTGAGGAATTACTTGAATTTTAGGTAACATAGCATCAAAGAAACGGAGAACAAGTCTGTTAAGGGATGGATCTCCATGTTCGGGATCTCTGCAAATTAAACTGAAAATCCTCTCAAGAACAAAAAAAGGGATTTGATTTTCTAGTAAGATCAGATCATGTTGTAGACTAAAAAGCATCCAAACTGAACCGAATATACGATCATTTGGGATTCTGACACCTTCACCAGCAGCTCTGAGTAGTAATTCGATTATAAAGCAACCATCAAGTAACATCATTTCAACAAATTCATTACTAGTAAATTGATCATCTATTTCTTCTCCGTAGCATTCGCGAGCTTGGGTTTCTAATTCTCTCATGGCTTTGACCAAGTCTTCTAAAGTTGACTTATATTCTGTTGATGATGTACGAGAGATGAAAGCTTGGAGATACCAGTTCTTGTGATCTTCCATGGCTTGAAGGGTTGGTTTGCCGCGGTGAAAGGGACCAATTGAGACGATCTGGGGTACGTAAGCTTCTTCTTTAACTGTGCGAAGCTTTTTGGGAACTCTGTAGATACACCACCTTGGTGAAGGAAATGGCTTGATCTTTGATCTTATGGAAGCTGCTACTACTTTGTTTTGATCTTCGATTTCTTGATTCTCTTCCATTTCTTGAGACAACAGTAGTAGTACCAAGCTCTACACTCTGTGCAAGTCTTTGATCTAGCGAGATTCAATCCCTACCACACAGAATCTGCAATGAAAAATACATATTTGGGCAATCCATTGAAGTTTTTGTGGGACCAACCCATGAATTAGACAAGGGAAATGAAGGCTCTCCTTCCTTCCTCCATATCCACATCTCAGACTCACATACGCACTTTATTGATCAGTCAAGTCTTCGTGTTAGTCTTCATTTTATTCTTCTTTCTTAATTTTAATTTTTGGGAAAATGTAAAAAAATTCCTTATTTTATAAGGGACCGATAATTTTAATATTTCACTAAAATATTTTTATAATTTTAATTCTTATTTTTTTTAGACTTTATGATTTTAATCCTTAAAAAATTATAGTGTTATGATTTTAGTCCCTAAAAATTAAAAAAATGTAAACTAGTTTTTTAAAAATGCCTAAGGTACCCTTGTTCACGATTTTTTTGTTAAGTTGGACAAAAACTATAATCCTTAAAAGTTCCAATCGACAAAATCTCCATTTGCTTCCATTAAATCATTCATCAACTTCGATTAAATCGTTCATGCGATTTGATAAATTGCATATCTAAACTTCCAATTTCAGAAATTTTAGATCTAATCATGCGATTTGAGAAATTACAAATCTGAACATGCGATTTGAGAAATTGCAGATCTGAAACTTGCGATCGCAAACTAGGTTGAGAGAAAATTAAGAAAGAGAAAAAGTAGAGAAAAAATAGATATCAAACTTGTAATTTGAGAAATTACAGATCTGAAAACTGCAGTTCTGTACTTGCGATCGTTATTTAGGTGAGAAAATATTAAGAAAGAGATCTAAACTTAAAGATCTTACAATTTCAGAATCTGCAAGTTTGAACTTACATTTCAGAAACTACAAGTTTGAACTTGCAACTTTCAGAAACTGCAAGTTTGAACTTGCAACTTTCAGAAACTGCAGATCTGAACTTGCAACTTCAGAAACTGCAGAACTGAACTTGCAATCGTCATTTAGGTGAGAACAAAGAGATCTAAACTTAGAGATCTTGCAATTTCAGAAACTGCAAGTTTGAATTTGCAACTTTCAGAAACTGCAAGTTTGAACTTGCAACTTTTAGAAACTGCAGATCTGAACTGGCAACTTTCAGAAACTGCAGATCTGAACTTATGATCGTCATTTAGGTGAGAAAAAATTAAGAAAGAGAGAAAGTAAAGAGAAAAGTAGATATCAAACTTGAAATAAATTCAAGATCTGAACTTGCTAGTTTAAGAAATTGCGATATCCATGATCTTATCTTCCACCGGCTTCGAACAGTCGATTGTGAAGGTTGCTACCTTCTTCTTTCCCTTAGGACCAGCTGCGCTTCCTCAACTCATCTTCTTCGCCTTGGTGGGATATTAGGTTTCGTAGGAGGTTTTACTGTTATGTTTTTTAGTTGATTAGGTTATAGATCTTTAAGAGATGATATTAAGGATTTATTTGGAATAGATTATTTTTAAAGGTTAGTTATGTCTTTTTTAAAATTAGGGACTAAATTCACAAATATTTTTAATGCAAGGGATTAAAATCACAAGACTTAAAAAAGTAGGGACTAAATTCCCAAAGCCCCTTTATTTTTCTGTCTTTGTCTTTCCCAGTGAACTTTCACGTCTTCTTCCTTTTTTTTTTTTTCTTTTTTCTCCGCGTTAAGTTTTACATTACTCAAATTTTATATTGTATACATGCACCAGGTCAGGCATCCCATAGTTAAATAAGTTCATAGCAGCTATCAAAAGGATTTCACCATCTTCATATCACTCCAGTACTCCTCTTCCACAGTAGTTCTGGTTCTTTTTGGTTTTCCTAGTGTGAAATATGGTCCTGGTTGGAGCCAAATACTTTCGATATGGTGGTACAGATCTTCATCTCTAAAACTCTTCTTTCCGTTTTTCAGGTTCCATCAATAAGATTTTTGGATTCATTGTTATGTATTATGTTATTTTTTAACCATAATGTACGTTATGCAGAGCCGGATCTGAGGGAAGGCAGTGAAGGCCGTCGCCTAGGGCCCCCAAATTTTGAAGGCCCCCGAATTTCTATGTACCTTATATAGTTATATATATTCTACTAGAAAAAATTATATATATACCTATAGACCGATTTCTCGGTTGCTAATTTTGGGAAACCACACTTTTAGCAATGAGTCTGGTTCTATGGACATTGTTATACAGACATTATGTTTACAAGATCCCCGTGGGGCCTTCTTGAAGATGATCCCTGTGGGGCCTTCTTGAAGATGATCCCTGTGGGGCCCTCTTGAAGATGATCCAATGGCTGATTTTTTGTAAAAATATTCTACTAATTATTTAGATCATTCTTACCAAAATTCATATCATTTCAATCAGTGTAACTTTAAAATGATATGATATTTGGTGAGAAGTATTTATATGGTGAGAAGAACATCCCTATAAAAAATCAGCTCTTAGGTCATATCCATATGGACCCCACAAAGATGCTATGAATAACGATGTTTATATAACTATGTCTATCACTACAACAAAAATGTACAGAGGTAACAGTTTTAAATCGTTACTAAATGCATAGCGTAACGGTTTTGTTGTCTCCAGAAAACCGTTACCTAAGTCAGTGTTACTGTATGTCATCTCTTATTGTAACAGTTTTAAACTGTTACCAAAGATCACACCAAACTGTTACATAATGTCTTAAACCGTTACGTAAAATACGTTATTGTAATGGTCGTGACATAAACTGATGCTTAAAATCGTCATTTTGTAAATATTTTTAACAAAACCGTTACTTTACAAAGTTTTATTGTAACGTTTTTACTTCAAAACTGATACCTTATTCCTATTTTTACTAACACTTTGTTAATATATCAGTTGCGAAAGAATCCTTATAAATGACGTTTTAAGTAATAAACTGTTACATTTTTATTATATACAGTAACGGTTTAGTAATTCAACTGTTGCTGTTGAATAAACTCATACATATCTATCGATTTACAATATCCATTTAAAAACGTTACTAAAAATCAAATCAATTCATTTTTTTTAATTGGCTCACATTAATTTATTTTTAATTTTCGTCGATCGCCATTAAATCTACAAGCAATAAAATGTTGACCTTAAAATATGGATTAAACGTCCACACAAGCTCATCAAGATCGTATAAAATAAAATCAATTAACTAATTAATTAAATTGTACTGATAATTCAAATTAACAAGTTGTACATAATTTCTCATTCGATCAGCAAGTTCAACAAGCTGTATAGAATTTTTAATTCTTCAAGTTCAACAAACTGTACAAAATTTCTAATTCAAGTTCAATAAGCTGTGCATAATTTCTAATTTGAAATGTTCAAATTATTCTACTCCAATAATCTAGTCATCAATCAAAAGATCTGCAGTTCCGCCTTCTTTCTTGAAGTCATATGTCGTGTGATCCACTACGTACACACCTATATATAAAAAAATATTAGATCTCATACAAAATAATTAATTAATTACATCTTTAAGTACTATATATAGAACGAATCATAAAATTCATTTGAGCTAGCTAATTATAATTTGCAATCATACATCAAAATTCCATAAAAAGTCCAACTAACCGTATGCAAAATTAAATAATATAAAACAATAATATACACGATAAGAAACACAATCAACAAATTTATTTCTATAAAATCAGGCCACCATCTAAGCAAATAAGAAATAAGATTAACCTACACAAATTGGTTAGACTATACACTATGAATGCACAAACGTTGATCTCAATCTCTATCAAAATTCACCATATATTAGTTAGTTTTTATGTATCTCTAGCTATTTACACAATATATATTCCATGCAACCAATAAAATGGATGATTGTTTGTGTTTCAGGTTTATTTACTTAAATACCTGAGATTTTATAAGTATTGTTCTATATACGTGATACACTCAATTCTTACTTCATTGATGTCCTCTTCATTGTACGTAGTCTTTATGAATTTCTGAAAAAATTAATAAAAAATAACATAAATATATTTATTGAGTTTAGTATAGATGAATGCTAAAGTAATTTTCAGATAGAAATAACAATACCGTGTGAGTTGTAATCGGGTTTGGTCATTCTTCAATTATCTCTTTCATATACCTCATCACATAATACCCGCATTTCCAGTTGCCCTCCTGTTTTGGGGTACTCTATATAATTTACAATTGACAAATGCATATTAGTGATGAAGTATCAGTTATCATTTTTAATAAAAAATTAATTCTGTATTACTTACAGGTAGGGTACACCACACTGGGTCTTTTAACCTGGAAGAAATCTTCTGTGGCTGGTATAAGATATTATTTTAGAATATTTAAGCCTGGTGGAGGAAGTACCTTTGCCACATATTGGACAAGCATCATACCCTTTGACAAAGCAACCACATAATATACCATATGCAGGGAAGTCATTAATCGTCAACAGAAGTGCCGCCCTTAAATTGAATTTTTGTTTTTGGTATACATCATACACTTCAACTCCCTCCTCCCAAAGTGTTTTCAGATCATCAATGAGTGGAGCCAAATAAACATCAATGTCATTGCCAGGTTATTTTCGTCCAGATATCAACATTGTTAACATAATAAATTTTCTCTTCATGCACAACCATAGTGGAAGGTTGTAAGTTACCAATATGACGGGCCAACAACTGTACCTACTACTAAGAGATTTGTGTGGGTTTATTCCATCAGTAGAAAGAGCTAACCGAAAGTTTCTTGATTCCATGGCGAACTCCGGCCACTTATTATCTACTAGCTTCCATGCAGGTGAGTCTGCTGGATGACGTAGTTTGCCATCTAATGGTCTTGGACGTTTATGCCATGTCAAATCTTTCGCGGTCTCAACTGACTGAAACATCCTTTTAAATCTAGGAATAGGTGGAAAATACCATAACACTTTTGCCGGCACCCCTTCGATCACATTTGACGTCTTCTTGTTCACTTTCCATCTTGATTCTCCACAGGTCGGACAAATAATTTCATCCTTGTACTCCTTTCTAAAAAGCACACAGTCATTGGGGCATGCATGTATTTTTTCATAGTCCATTCCCAATGCATTAAGTGTCTTCTTAGCCTCGTACATAGAATTAGGCATCTTGTTGTCATCAGGAAGAATACTTCTCAACTCTTTTAACAGATTAGAGAAGCTCTTGTCAGACCAACCACTTTTTGCTTTCAAGTTGTAAAGCTTGACTAACGCCGACAACTTTGTCTGCTTTGAACAACCTGGGTACAAAGGTTGTTCGGCATCCTCGATCAACTCTAAGAACTTTTCAGGGTCACCAGTCAACTCTTCCTGTGTAGCTTGAACCATTTCAACTGCTTCCGGAGCATCATCTGGCTCCCCCATTTCAAAATGGAAATTTGGAGAACAATGTACGTCAACGTTAGCTTTAGATGACCTGCTACTACTAGGAATTTTTTCCCCATGCCAAATCCATCTTGTTTATTTTTTATCAATACCTTTGACAAACAAATGAATTTTTACTTCACTAACTGGATATGGATCAACATTCTTACATACCATACATGGACAAAGTATGGAATTAGGATCGCCTCCATGATCTAATGCGTATTTCAAGAACCCCTCAACCCCGTCAGAATATGCTTTTATTAATCTATCTTTCTGCATCCATGATTTATCCATTCTGAAGCTATATAGTCAACCTAAAGAACACATAACAAAAGTTGAACAAAATAAAATTGATATCACATACAATTTACTTATTAATTTCATGCTGACATATCTCCAGTACGTACTTAAGTTAGCTATAGTAAATACTATGTTCTTATCTTAGAAAGAAGCATTTATAGTTAAAAAAACAGTTATGGAACAATACATATGCAACCGATCAGGGCCACCTAGGTTAAGGCTACCGTGACCCCAACTAATATTGTATTCCAAAGAAAGGAGTGCTGAGAAGGCACTCAAAGAACAAGGAAAAGAACAAAAATGAAAACAAGGAAAAAAAAAAACTAAAAGCCTAGAAGAAACACCGAAAAAAAAAAAAGAGAGACTGCAAAGTAGATTCTTGGACGAACCCAAAGCAGGCCTAACTAATCAATACAGGCCATAAAAAAATAAATAAAAAATATGCACAAATTAAGACACCGTGATCCCTCCCTCTAGAGCAGTCATATTGTTAACAAAAGATTGATATCACAATAACCCATACAACAGTTATGATCGTGACTAATAGGATATCTGACAGCTGCGAATTCCTGTGCAAAGATAATATACCCTTTAGCATGTTTTGGTTGCATATCTTGTATTAGGCATTGGGAGGTTCTCGTCTATGTCCCCCTCTTGCTATTGTTGGTTTTTTTATATTTTTTAATAAATTTCTCCTCGCTCTAAGGTTCCTCCAAAAATAAATAAATAAATAAATAAAGAAATGGCTTATAATAGAAACATTTGATACTTTTCATAAACCTTTTGTTCTATAAACTGTTAATACTCACGTACGAAAAAAAAATCTCACTATATAAATAGCTTCAAACTAGTACCAATGAAAAGGGAGAGTACTAACTTCATAACTTAAGTTGGTGCATTTCCTCTACACTTGGAAGCTTTTGCACTTATGTATAAAATTAGAGCAAATACTGGACCTTAATTAATAGACAGAATAAACATACTTTTGAGATTTTTTTTTCTTGTTGGCTTGCCTTATAAATTAAATTTAAAATTATTCTATTCTTTATTTTTGGGGCTTGCCATATAAAAATGATCGAGCAGTTCTAATGTTTTATGACAGCAAAAGCATAAAGAATAAAAGAATAGAATAACTAGAACTCTACTGTTATATACTTTTAATTATTGTTTGTGGGTGCATGCTTAACTTTGTAAAGTAGTAAGTAATTGATACTGGGGCTGATCTCTCTCTCTCTCTCTCTCTCTCTATATATATATATTACATTCTTGAGCAGCAAGACTTTACTTTATAGTTTATAATATAGATCCCATTACAGGTTTACCAAAGAAACTCCTATAAACAGTTCATTGTTTCTAGAAATCTACCCTGGGCTAAATCCCGTCCTTGGTTTGTCCCCTGTATACCCTACTTAATTTTTTTCAATTAACTAACTGATTAGGGTTCTATTTCTTTCTGATTTATTTTTGGTTACAATTTTAATAAGGGGTTTAATTTAAACTTGACAGATAAGTTGTAAGAACAAGACACTCTGCAGGGGATGAGGGACTTATTAACACTATTAGACACGTACATGGTTTTTCTCTATTGATTAGAGGAGACCAAAAATGAAACCCTGCCATGGTTTTAATTTTAATTATTGATCTTTTCACATGAAAATATTATCCATGAAAAAATAAGTGAACAGATCAATCACCGGTTCAATCTCTATCAAAATTCTTCTAGATCAAGAATACATAAATAACCAGAGAGAGAGATAGAGAGAGAAAGAGAGATCAGAGAACAAGAAATAGAAGGAGAAAACGAAACATACCTGGTTAGATACTTCGTCAAACCAAGAAGAGGAGAGATGTACAAAACCACTTTGTTTTCTGCCGCTGTAAACAACTTCAAATAAGAGAGATCAGAGATGGGGAGAGAGAGAAGAGAGAGAGAAAAAGAGAGGGAAAGAGAAACCGACCTGGTTCTTCGTTAACAAAGAAGAGTAGGGAGAGTGGGAGGGGAGTTCGTGATGATCAGGGTAGGAGAGTTCTTTTTCGCTTTTTAGGGTTTAATAAAAGGACCAGTATACCCTTTTAACTTGAAAATTCTGACGTCTTTTTTGCTCCAAAACCGTTATGCTAATAAAACCGATTTTTAAGGACTATTTTCTTAAAACATGTTACCTAAAACTACATATAGGTAGCGGTTTAAAATCGTTACAGTTTGCTAGCTATTTTTGTATCAATTTTTTTATTAAAATCGTTACTTATTTTCTTTAAAGTAACAGTTTGGAAACTGTTACATATTTTTTTCATTATTTTGTAACAGTTTAAAATTATAACCGTTACTAAATAATTTTAATAACGGTTTTCTTAAAAACCGTTGCATCCTTATTTTATTGAACCGTTACCTATAACCATTTTTGTTGTAGTGTATGGAACCGAACTATTTAGAAATACCTTTAAAAGTTACTTTATAAGTTAAAATACCCCTAATTAAAAAAAACCTATCAAACAACTTACTAAAACTACCATTTTTTTCATCTTTCACCAAAGTGTGTTCTCTTTGATAATAAAAGAACCCGAACACTAGAAAGCTAAAAACCCTCTCTATGTCATATTCGATAAAATTATGTCATCTTTATAATTTTTTATAACACTAATTTAAGAAACTTAAATTCTTATGAATGATTGATTAAGTAGAACACACACTCATTAGAATCTGAACCACTTAGGACTTGTGGTAAGTGATTCTCGATTATGCAAGTTTAATTAGTCATTTTGCAGCTAAAAATGCAAAAAGAATAATCATTAAGTTATTATATTTTCTCTACTTTCTTGGGTAGTTCGTCATTGTTACGAGAGTGTTTAAGGAATAATAGTAGGCGTTGGTTTTGATCTGAATATTGTAGAAGAACTTAATTGTAGTTAATCCTATTGCAATGTGTTATATTATCGTAATTTAATAAAAAAAATTAGGTAGTTACTTTCGTTTCAATATTAGTATATATGGCCCCGTTTTCAGGAATTCGCCTTGGGCCCCCAAAATCTCAGATCCGGCCCTGACGTTATGTTATGACGAGTCATTTGTTGGATTCAATATTAGATTTTGATTAGTATTAATGTCCCTTGATCAAGAAGAATATGAGGAATTCGAAAGTGGATATTTCGATTTGAAACGGGTTAAAGCTGCTACTCAAATTTCAGTTCAGAGAACATGATTGGTAAATGTGCTTTTGGATCATCAGTATACAAGGTCTACTTCTTGCTGTGATTATTTTGTGTGGTTTTTTTTTTTTTTGATCAGTAAAATATAATTATATTGATAGATAATTGGAATACAGTATAGTAGGCACTTAAGGTTATTCCGAGATGAAATAACAGAGACGCCGCACCAGATGAAATAAGGTTTTACATTATTTCCTTACAATTTCGTCCCATTTGAACACTAGATCCTCAAACTTATGGCCCTTGAGAGTTTGTGAGGGTACCAGTATAGAAGGCGCGATTTAATTTCTAGTATCATCTTGGTAGTATTGCTCTCAATGCCTTCGAAAGTTCGCCGATTTCTTTCGTTCCACACCACCCAACAGAGAGCAAATGGTAGCAGCTTCCAAAGGAAATTTCCTTTTGCTGAAAAATCTTTCACTTTCCGCCCAGCAAAAATGCTAGTGATACTGCTCCCAAACACCCACCTCACCCCAAACTCTCTCAAAAAGAATTCCCAAAGTTCTACAGCAACAGGGCATCTTAGAAAGAGATGGTCCATTGACTCCAAGTTGGTCTTGCACATATGGCACCTGTGTGGTTTTTCTATTCTCATATCTCATTAGTAATTGATTAGTTTTGCAATGCTGAATTCTGATGCAATCAAAATACTTAATATTACAGGGTTTTCTTCTGAATGGGATGGCAATTGCTGTGAAACGACCTTCTTCAAAAACAGAACTGGGAAGATTTGAGCTTCAAAATGAAGTAGACACCATTTCTACACTGAGACACCCAAATCTTGTTAGATTGTTGGGATATTGCACCGAGAACAATCAGCTCATACTAATTTATGTTAGTTTGTCGATATTTAGTAAGACTCTAAATAAGAGTCCTACAAAGTTTTGGAAACTTCTTTTCTCTTGTTTTGGGGAACTGCTATTTTTAGGTGGGTTTCCTTTTTCATATGTAGTTAGGATTCCCTTTCATTCTAGGATTGAGATACCTATTGGAGGCTATAAATATAGGAGTAGGGCCTTAGCCTAAAGTATTCAGAAAACAACATTGAGAGTGTGAGATCTCTTGAAAGAGTTGTGAGTCTGAGAGCAAGAGAGAAGAAGGGCCGGCAGCCCTTTAGGGCTGCCGTATGGCATTCAACCATTGAGAGAGGGTTGTGAGTTAGGTCTTGACAACATTGAGGTTTCTCTTGTAAGGGGTTGTGAGGTTTTCTCTTGTGGAGCGAGGGCTGCCATTAAAGGTGAGTGTCTTGTAACTGTTTCTTCGTTATTTTCATATAGTGGAAAGGATCATCATCGCCCGTGGATGTAGGCAATCTTGCCGAACCACGTAAATCTTGTGTTGTGTGTGGTTTGTTTGTTTCTCGTTCTTTCGTTCTTGTTTTGCATATTTGATTCGTCTCGTAGATTGTGCCTTCGTGATTGAATCGATTACTCCGAAATTCCTAACAATTTACGAGTACATGGAGAATGGTTGCCTTCAAAGCGCTTTATTTGGTAAAGAAATTACTCAAGATATATAGTTCGGAGCAGTTACCATCTGTTTATTAGTAGTAGTTAATTACTTCTGTAAAAATATTAATGGTAGAAATTTGATGAGGTGCATGCAGATACTGGGAATAATAATTTGAAGAACAGATTAAATTGGCGAACCAGAGTTAAGATTTGCCTTGGAATAGCAAGGGGTATTGCTTATCTACATAATGACGAAGACGAATCAAAAGTGATGAAGATTGTTCACAGAGATATTAAACTTTCACATGTTTTGCTTGATAAATATCTTAATCCCAAGATATCTAATTTCGGATTGGCTATGCTTTACAACAGTACACACACCACCTCCAGAATAGCAGGAACGTGGTAAGAACATTTGAAAAAAAAAAACCAGCGCCCAGTATCTGATTTTGGTTCTCGGTTTTTACGTATATAAATCAATCTCAAATGAATCGGAACCAATCCGATTTGCAGTTTCACCCTAGACATGAACTGGAACCGATTGCGTCAGTTGCAGTCACCCATTTCAGAATCAAAATTTCAAAAAGTGGTGTATTTTACGAAAAGCGGGACTGAACCATAGACCTCCCTAAATAAATTCCATGCATACGTCAAACCAAAATAATAAAATCATTACATTCCTTGCTGTAATATTTTCTGTTGTATTACTTTATTGGCAGTGGGTATATGGCACATGAGTATATGATGTATGGTACAGTAACGGAGAAAATAGATGTATACAGCTTTGGAG
The DNA here is from genome assembly GCA_002174775.1 of Macleaya cordata. Lineage (NCBI taxonomy): Eukaryota > Viridiplantae > Streptophyta > Magnoliopsida > Ranunculales > Papaveraceae > Macleaya > Macleaya cordata. The sequence continues at coordinate 97,621 of MVGT01001959.1, read as the reverse complement.
TAGTCACACTTGAGCTTATGAGCGGAAGATCAAGGTCACGTATAATACTGGACCCTCCTGCAGGGGAAGAAAGTTATTTATCACTTACAAATTTGGTAAGTTAAAGTTCGATGTTAGTCTCACTCAAAAAAATGATGTGTTTTATAGCTTTTAACTTAAAAGATTTTAAATTTGAAATTATAGGCGTGTAATTTACAAGATAAGGGGAATCTTCTAGCACTGATTGATGAATACTTGAAGGAGAGCATTTCACTAAAAGAAGCGTCAATGATATTGGATTTGGCAATGTTGTGTACTAATGATTCTCCTACATTGAGGCCTACCATGTCTGAAGTAGTGAGCATTCTTGAAGGAAGGACTGTGATGAAGAGCCCCATTCCACTCAACCCACTCTACTTGACAAGATGTAATTCTACAAGTATACACAGCTCTTCAACAGTAGAAACAAAGATATCCAATGAGTTGTATGATAACGATTCATGGAGCAATAATTCTTTCCCTCAATTTGCATAAGAGAAGGAAGGCAATTCCAATACCACATTTCATGTTGATTTGGTTTCTGATGAAAAGGATTCCATTGGTGAGAGAGGGGAGGACGCTAGGCTGTTGAAACAGAAAAATAATGCAACATCGGAGCCACCCAGATTGAATCCTACGTCGTGGAATCCTTCTATCTTCATGGATGCCACGAAGATGGAGGATAAAGGTAAACTAATTGAAAATGTCAAACTCTCCATTGAAGAACGAAAGTTTCATATATATTGAAATCTATGTTATGCTATCTTATGGATTTTGATTAATTTCTCTTGAAACAGAAGCACATGAGCCATACGAAAATGGATATTTCAATTTAAAAATGATAACAACCGCTACACTAAATTTCAGTTCTGAATGCAAGATTGGTGAAGGTGGTTTAGGAAAAGTTTACAAGGTTTACTGCTTTCTATTATTAATTTGGGTGTTAGTTCAATTCTTATATCTCCTTAATTACTTAGTTTTACACCGCTTTTGATTTCTAATACAATCAAAATCATCCTAAAAATTACAGGGTGTTCTTCCTAATGGGACGCCAATCGCAGTTAAACAACTTCCTGCAAAATCTTCTACGAAATCAATACAAGGAAGATTAGTGTTTGAAAATGAAGTAAACACTATTTCTACCAGAAGACACCCAAATATTGCTAGATTGTTGGGGAACTGTACTGAGAACAACCAACAAATACTAGTATATGAGTACATGGAAAATGGTTGCCTTCATAGAGCTTTATTTGGTAACAAAACAAACTACTCCAAAATTTTAGTTAGAGTACTTACTTATCTACTATTTAATTGGAAAGATTTAACTACTCCTACCTATAGAAACATTAAATGATAGAAATTTAATATTGTGCAGGTCCTGGGAATATGAAGGGGAAGCTTAATTGGCCAACCAGAGCTAGGATATGCCTTGGAATAGCAATGGGTCTTGCTTTCCTACATGAAGAAGACGAGACAAAGATGAAGATTGTTCACAGAAATATTAAACCATCAAAAATTTTGCTTGATAAGTATCTTAATGCCAAGATATATGACTTTGGCTTGGCCAGTTCTTACAGTGGAGAAGACGCACACCGCTCCACCCAACCAAGGGGAACAATGTAAATAAACACCCATTATTTCCATTAATGGTTCCAAATATGCCTAAAATTTAAATAAAATTTAGATCTCAGTGTTACCTAATCCCAATTTTGAACAGAAATGGCTTATCCTGGTTGGTGATCTAAATTTTCATTACAGGAAGCAGAACTGCATAATATGTTTTCTATTTATAGGTGTGTCTAAGCAGAACCCATATGAATCGAAACCAATCTAGATTTGTAGCCTCCCTCTAATTCTTCTTTTTTGTTTAGTCTTCTTTATATTTTATTTTCTTTATATTTTATTTTCTTTTCATTTTTGTAGTTTTTAGCCTAAAATTCTCAATCCCAGACTAGAAATGGAACAATAGTTGCCCGGTTAGTTAGCCACCTCAGGTCTCGCTATGACCATCTAACTGAACCTTACCTCCATTGTGGTCCATCCAATTGAGAATATTGAAATTAAAAGATTTGCAAATTAGCCATACACTTCACATGTTTCTAGCGATTCACATGGCATCATCAAATAATACAATTCCTAGTTTACGATTCCCTATAACTTAATACCAAACCACGATGGAACCATTGGATTGACTAAATAAAAGCCTTTGCTAAATCAATGCGTCTAACCAAAACAATAAAATCCTTACTGTGATTCGTATTTCTTTCTTGGCAGTGGATATTTGGACCCTGAGCATCTTAGGCAAGGTTCCATAACTGAAAAAACAGATGTATACAGCTTTGGAGTAGTCATATTTGTACTTATGACTGGAAAGCGTCCTTTCGAATTGAAGAGAGATCCAATATGCCTTACGGAGTTGGTAAGTTAAAACTCAATGTCGTTTTTTTTTTAAAGTTTTAAAACTCAATGTCATTCTCACTCAAGATATGAATTGATTGTTAACCAATAGACCAGACTACTACATGTTTTATTTATGTGTCTTCCTTTTAATTCAAAAGCTTTCGTTTGGAACTACAGGCCCTTGATTTACATCAGAAAGAAGATATTCTAGAACTGATTGATCAAGACTTGAAGCTGACGATGTCGATGAAAGAAGCGGCTAAGATGTTAGATTTGGCAATTTTATGTACTAACGACTCTCGTGAATTGAGGCCTACCATGTCTGAAGTGCTCAGCATGCTTGAAGGAACAACTATCGTAAAGACCCCTACACAAAACTCACTAGAACTCAACAAGAGACAATTCTGAGGGGGCCATGGATGACCTCTCAATCGACAACTTAAGCAGCAGTTCAACAGAAACAATTCTTTCCTCTCATGTTGCATCAAAGGAGAAGGAAGACACCCACACTAAATTTCAAGGTGATTTCGTTTCTGATGTAAAGGATTCTATAGGTGAGGAAGGAGAGGATACAGGTAAGATTGAATACATTGAACTATCCTCTGAAGAAAAGAAGCTTCATATCGAATGTTATCTTATGCATTTTGTTTAATTTCTCTTGAAACAGAAGCACACGAGCCATATGCAAGTGGATTTTTTTATTTAAAATTGATAAAAGCTGCTACTCAAAATTTCAGTTCTGCAAACAAGATTGGTCAAGGTTCTTCTGGATCAGTTTACAAGGTCTAGTAGTTGTAACTTATGTGTTTTTAAATTCTAATTCTCAAATCTCCTTCATTTTGCACTGACTTAAGACATACACAACCAAAATCTATTATAGGGTGTTCTTCCTAACGGGATGGCAATCGCAGTGAAACAACTTTCTACAAAATCAGAAGAAGGAAGATTAGAGTTTCTAAATGAAGTAAACACTATGTCAACCTTGAGACACCCAAATCTTCTTAGATTGTTGGGATGGTGTATGGAGAACAACCAGCTACTACTAGTATACGAGTACATGGAAAATGGTTGCCTTAATAGAGCTCTATTTGGTAAACTATTACACTAATTTTATAGTTTAACTACTTGTTGAAGACCTATTTATTTAAAGGACTTCAGTTACTTTTGTACAGACATAAAAGTTGATGATGTGCAGGACCTGTGAATTTGAAGGAGAAGCTTACTTGGCCGGCCAGAGTTAGAATTTGCCTTGGAATAGCAAAGGGTCTTGCTTTCCTAGATGAAGACGACTCAAAAGTGAAGATTGTTCACAGAGATATTAAACCTTCAAATGTTTTGCTTGATAAATATCTTAATCCAAAGATATCAGATTTTGGATTGGTTACTCATTACAAAAGAGAAATTACGCATGTCAACATTGGACTTGCAGGAACTATGTAAGAAAAACAAAAGAACATTATTTCTATTAGTGGTTCAAAATTTTGTTCGAATATAATTAGGATCTCAATGGAACAGAGTACCCGATTGTGAGGCAGTAACCGATTATCTTGGTATATATCTGCCTGTTTCATTATAGGTAGTAGGAACTGCTATCATATCATCTCTATGTAATAGATTTACATTTTCTAATTTCGGGTATCTAAACCAAACCCAAATTAAGTGGAACAGAAATAAATTTGTAGCCCCGTCTAATTCTTCTTTCTTGTATGATTTCTTTACTTTTTCTTTTTTCCAAATTTTCTTTTAACTCCCAATCATAGATTGAAATCAGAACTGGATAACCTCCATCGCAGCCACCCATTTGAGAATCAAAACTAGAAAAGCTGCATACTATAGTTTACAATATTGTCAATATAGCTTCATGCCGAAACTATGACCAAACCATTGGCTTCTCTTAACAAAACCTTTAGCTAATTCCATGTGTCTAACCGAAACAATATAATCCCTACTGTAATTTCTATTTTTATTTCTTGGCAGTGGATATCTAGCACCTGAATATGTCATTCGGGGAACGGTTTCTGAGAAAACAGATGTATACAGCTTTGGGGTAGTCACACTTGAACATATGAGTGGAAAGCATAGAGCCGAATGGAGGACAAAGCATGAAAGCATTTCCCTTCTAAATTTGGCACGTTAAAACTCTTCACTCTATCCAACAGAGTATACTACTAGAAGTATAATTTATGAACTTGAAATTTAACCAAAAGCTTTGGTTTGGAATTACAGGCCTATGCTTTTCAACAGAAAGGAGATCTTCTAAGACTGATTGATCAGGACTTGAAGAAAAGCATTTCAGTGAAAGAAGCGACTCTGGTCTTGAATTTGGCATTGTTATGTACAAATGGTTCTCCTAAATTGAGGCCTACAATGTCTGAAGTAGTGAGCATTCTTGAAGGAAGGACTATGATGAAGACCCCTCCACACAACTCACTCCACTTAAAAAGATTCAATTCTCAGAGGTCCATGGCTGACATCTCAATCCACAACTTAGCCAGCACTTCGACAAACGCGAAGGTAACCAATCAAGCAAATGTTTTTGGCTCTGGTGATGTATGTGACTATAAGGATGAGGCTGCAGTTCTTTCCTCTCATGATGTATCAGAAGTGGAGGAAGACAATAACCATATTGAATTCCATTGTGATTTTGTTTCTGATGTAAAGGATTCGATGGGTGAGGTAAGGGACGATACTTTGACGTTGAGCCAGGCAAATGTTGCGACATCAAAGCCACCCAAATTGAATCACAGGTTGTCGACTTGTTCAATCTATGTTGATAACCCCAAGATTGAGTACAAAGCCAAGCTTTAATATGTTGAACCTTCCTTTGAAGAAGGAAAGCTTCATATTGAATGTACGGATGAAGAATTCGAAGTTGGATGTATTGAATGGAAGGATTCTCTTGTAGGATAATTTGCGGGTGAGAAAGCGCCCTTCAACATAGAGAAAGAGATGGTTGAAAAACTCTGGGAAGTGAAAGGAAATCTTTCTGTGTTCTCTATTGATAATGGCTACTTTCTGTTTCGGTTCAGTTGTGTTGATGATAAGGTAAGGGTTTTAGAATCATCAGACCTTTGGCATATCGAACAAAGACCATTGATTCTGAGAGAATGGGATTGGAAGTTGAAATTCGACAAAACTGCAATGAAATCTCTTCCTGTTTGGGTGAAGATTTACAACTTGCCTCTCTTCCTTTGGTCTACTTCTTTTCTCAGTAAGGTTGGGAGTGGGTTGGGGATTCCTTTGTATGTTGATCAGAAAACCAACAACAGGACAAGGTTGGCTTATGCCATGCTTTGCGTAGAAGTCGATGCTTGTAAACCATTGCCCGAGTCTTTGAATATTTTAGTTAAAGGGGTCGACTATCAACTAAATTTGGAGTATGACTGGAGACCCTTAAGGTGTGCAAATTGCTACACTTTCGGACACAGAGACTCAGAATGTGGGTTGAAGATGAAGAACACAAAACAAAATTAGAATTCAAACTTATTGTTTGTATATGTTGAATCAAGAATCTGCGCATTGTTGGTATTTCTAGTTGAAGCAGAAGTGGCATACATGTATTAAGATTTTAATGTTGTTGCAAAGAATTATAGTTGGTTTTGAATTTATTTTTATAATTACATGTTATGTTAGATACGTCAAATCTAGGGGTGTCAATGGATACCCCGACCCCGAGTACCCGATACCGTATAGGAAACCAGACCAGATATCTGGGTTCCAGATCTTAGTACTTGGAACCGAAACGACTAGTACCTAGAACCGCTCGTATGTATTAGGTTTGAGAGTGACGGAATCAAATAAATACGACCATATTCAAAGGGTAATGTTAAAGGAGTTCCTCAAAATATTTGGGGGATGGACAAGTTAAATAGACTTTTAGCCCAAAATGTTCCATTCAAATTATTACTCATTTTTATTAGGGGTGGTGTGGGGCAAACTAACCTAACACCCACTTTCTCTCTTCACCCCATTAAAATTAAATAGTACACCCCACCCCTACCATCATCTTCATCTTCACCAATCCTCCACTGTCGGCCACTTCTTCTTCTTCTTTCTCCACCATTGATGCACTCTGAATTTTTATCTGTTCTTCTGTCACTTCAGGAAGAGTTGAGACAGTCCCGGCTCTGAGGGCAGGCCAGCAAGGCGGCCGCCTCGGGCCCCCAAATTTTTGGGGTCCCCGAAAAAAAATCCACCTTATATATGTAATTTTAGGTTATGCAACCAAGGATTTGACAAGGCTTTTTTTGGGGCCTATGGAGATGATCCATGGGTGTGAAGATAATATCCTCATCACATTGATTATTCTCGCATAAAATCATTTTGTTCTAAAACTTCCAACCTCATCAAATCTTGGTTACGATAAATTTTGTTTATGGATGGATGATAGGATCATCCTCGACTCCTGAGAAGCATGATGATAATTTACTTGTGGGTCCACCTGATGTAAGAGGAGAATTGGTGGTTCTTGAGTCATACAAGAACTTGGACGTGGCATGCTGATGGAGTGTTAGCATTTGATTAGAATTGATATTGGTATTTATGTAGGAATAGTAGTTTCTAATTCAAAGAGTTTCTATTTGAATAGGATTTAGTCTGTTGGTAGGAATAGAAGTTTCTTATTCTTAAATTCTAAAGTAGATGAGTCTATATAACTCTGTCTTTTGGACGATTGAAAAGGAGGAAGATAGAAGAATTATTACTTTCTTAATTTTGTCAACAAGTTGCTCGTGCTGGCCTGGATAGGATCACTTTGATCCTATCAATTGGTATCAGAGCCTCTTGATCCGTTTATGGTTTTGTCCCGAATAGCAAAAAAAACATTAATGGAGCAGCAATTGAAGGAACTTTTGGATCTTGCCAAGGAGACTAATCGACGCATGATTACATGTGAATCAAGATTGGAAATCATGGAGAACAAGATTGAAACAAGAGAATCCGTGCACTTTGAGGGCGAAGGAAGTGAGGTTCAAGAACGCCAGCTTCCCCGTCATGACAATGAATTTCACCGACCGGGAAAACTTTTTTTTCCTCGATTTGATGGTGCTAATCCAGAAGGTTGGTTGTACCAGGCCGAACAGTACTTTGATTTTTATAGCACTCCGCGGGATCAACGGGTTCAACTCGCAGGATTTCACCTTGAGGGTAAGGCTTTACAATGGTATAAATGGTATCGTTCTTTCACACCCCGTTTTACTTGGAATGATTTTACTGAAGCTGTGCTTAAGCGTTTTTGCAAAACTAAGTATGAGGATCATGCTGCGGCCTTGGCTAAATTACGCCAAACGGGTTCTCTAATCGATTATCAAGAGGAGTTTGAACGTCTCTCGAATATGGTAACTGGACTCAATGAAGATTTTTTAATTAGTTGCTTTATTGGTGGGCTGCGTGATGAGGTTCGCTTAGAAATACAATCTTTTCAGCCTCGTACTTTGGTCGATGCGACGTCAAACTTGGCGAGCCCCACCGATAAGATCCCAATCAGCACTACCAACATCGACACCTCGACCCCCCACCACTCCAACCAGTAGTTCAGAAATCACCACACCACCGATTCGTCGACTCACTGCTGCCGAAGCCGAAGAGCGACGGAAACAACAATTATGTTATAATTGTGATGAAAAGTGGTTTCGAGGACACCGATGCAAAACTAAAACCCTTTTTTTGATTGAAGGGGATGATCAAGAAGATGCTAATCCGAGTAACACGGAGGATCCCTTCTTACATGGTGATGAAGTGGCTGAGATTTCATTACATGCGTTAGCGGGATCTAGCGCTCCTCAAACGATGCGTGTAACTGGGGAGGTGAAACGAGCTAAGGTAAATTTTCTTATCGATTCGAGAAGCACTCATAATTTTGTTGATCCATCAATACCTAAAAGGATAGGTCTCTGTGACGCCCCAATTCGAAACTCAAAATCTCTAAGAAATTGAGTCGCATCTCGAGGCGTTAGGCTTACTACACGAGGTGACTAATTAGTACTAAATACCTAAACAAGGTTTTATGAACCTACATCAGAGTTAAGCTAATCTAGTTCGTCAGAACTTTAATCACCTCTAAATATGGTTAGGCCCAACAAAAAAAAATTTGTCAGAGTTCTCCCTGTAATTTTAGGGTCTGAAACCTGTCATAAACCTGTATAAGAGATGATTTATCCATAAATAGCATTTCTATATCAATTTCTTCCATTCATATCATCTCATCACATCTCACCATCATAATACTACGTAGTGTAATCATCTTAGAGTGAAGAGGCTACGACTAGATGTTTCAGCTCTTAGTCAGTGAGCAAAATCGTGTTCCAACTTAACCGATGTGGAACCCCATCGTTAATTCCTGATTTCCGACCGAGCGACTGATTTATCGGTTTTTATGAGAAGTACGCTGGCTCATGTTTTGGGTTCAGGTGGACCCTTGACCATAATTTGCCGATGTAGCCGTTGTCGCGGTGGTCAGCCGTTTGACTTGTGCAGACATCTTAATGATCATTAAAATAATCCAGGAGTTGTCACGCTCCTCAAGTCTTCGCCTAATCTAGGCAGCATATAACCTCGACATTTCTAGAATCATACACGTACCTATCCAAACAAGGCTTTCCAAAAAGAGAAATAGAATAACCTAGATTTCAATAGTTTTCCTATATCATGAGAGTCCCATTCCTGTCATGAGACAGGAAAACATAATGAAAATACGGAACAAACCATTGTTTTTAGGAAAACTTCAATGATTTGCTCGTGTAGGCATTACAAATCCATTTTCAGATTACCAAAAGATATATAGTATAATAGTATAAGTTTTAGTAGTAGAAAATACCTTTTTCCTACAAAAACTAACAACCATGTACATGTTGTGATCTCCCAACTAATATTATTCCGGGGAAAGCCGGTAATATAATCCGGGGAAAGCCGGGTAATCGGGGGAAAGCCCGTAATATAATCCGGGGAAAGCCGGTAATAATCCTAGCCGGGGGAAAGCCCAGCATAACATATATAGTATATATTCCGGGGGAAAGCCCGTACCTAGGGAATCACCAACACATACCCAACAACTGGGAACCTCCATCCCACACATCATCTTAAAACAACTACTTCTCCCAACATATGGAAGGAAGTAAAATATATATATAAATATTATAAGAACCCCAAAATCCATTTGGTTTTGGAAATATACCCATCCCTAAAGCTCGATAACGATTAAATCTCGATTCCTTTAAAAATATAGTTTATTTAACTATAAGTAAGAAAAGAATCATTAATATACTTATATATGTATATAACTCATTCATATATATAATTATTAGAATCTAGTTATTTTAAAAATTACTATTACTGTTTTACATCACTATGTAAAACTATACTTTTGAAAAATTATTTTCACATCAATAGGACATCACAAATAAATCATGCATGCTTTACAAAATAATTAAATTTGATTTATAAATTTAAACCCTATCAAAAGCATTGAAAGCACTTTAATGGCTACAAGAAAGTATTTATAAGTTCCTACCTCAAATCCCGCAAGGCTCTCTTTACCGCACTAATTTCCTCCACTTAGTGTACTGGTATTAGCACGCACTTCCAACTGTAAATAACACATTTAATTCACTTTCAAAACTTAATTCAATCCATACTAATTCCATATAGAAAAGCCTAGGAATCTAAATTCTAACCTAAACAGTCACTACGAGGGTCCAGGTCCTTATCAAATTAAATAAGGGCTTTAGGACTACAACCTAATTTGGTCTAAATATCCTTCTCAATTAATATAGACCTTTGAATCCACAATCTAACCTAAAATAATAAATTTGGGTCTAAATCAACCTTCCCAATTAACAATTTCATCAACTAAGGGTTTCAAAAGGTCTAATCAAATCTTAAACTATTAACAAAATCAACCCTAAAATTGAAAACTAAGATTAACAACATAAAATATCTAATTAAAAATTAAATAAAAAGCTAGGGTTTCAAATTATACCTCAATCCACAAATTAAATGGTCCCTACGATTTCTCCCGTCGGACCATCGCCATCATCTTCTTCTTCCTCTTTCTCTCTCTCTCTCCTTCTCTCTCTCCTTCTCTCCTTCTCTTTCTCTATCTCTCCTTCTCTCTCTCCTTCCTTCCTCTTCCTCTTCTTTCTTCCGTCCNTATATAAACATACACATAAATTATGTGTATACACACATATAAAAATCTGTTTACAAAGGATAAGTTTACAAGAAAACTTTTTTAATACATCAAATACACGTATATATTGTATATATCTAAAAAGATTGGTCAAAATCAAAGTCAAAATCGCGGGTACCTTCGGTACCAATCCAAATCGTGTTCCGGGCCTTGATTTGGGATCATTC